>JAAGKR010001113.1:0-129512 GCA_011419295.1 Clarias macrocephalus
GTGTGTGTGTGTCTGTCTGTGTGTGTGTGTGTGTCTGTCTGTGTGTGTGTGTGTGTCTGTCTGTGTGTGTGTGTGTCTGTCTGTGTGTGTGTGTGTGTGTGTCTGTCTGTGTGTGTCTGTCTGTGTGTGTGTCTGTCTGTCTGTCTGTGTGTGTGTCTGTCTGTCTGTGTGTGTGTGTCTGTCTGTCTGTCTGTGTGTGTGTCTGTCTGTCTGTCTGTGTGTGTGTCTGTCTGTCTGTCTGTGTGTGTGTCTGTCTGTCTGTGTGTCTGTCTGTGCGTGTGTGTGTGTCTGTGCGTGTGTGTGTGTCTGTGCGTGTGTCTGTCTGTCTGTGTGTCTGTGCCCTGTGATGGATTGGCACCCTGTCCAGGCTGTACCCTGCCTTGTGCCCCAAGAGTCCTGGGATAGACTCCAGGCCCCCCTGACCCTAAATACAGGATTAAACGGTATAGATGATGAGTGAGTGAGCATTTTAATGCATCTGGTATTATTATTATTATTATTATTATTATTATTATTATTAGAGCTGCTGTTCTTGTAAAATGAATCTTTCCAAGGCCAATCAGAATCGAGACTTCAAAGTGGTTTATATCATTCGATTTACTGCGCTCCAACAATTAAGCAGAAACGCGCAGCAGCACCGTGCGTTTCATTTATTATGAATCCTTCCATGTCTCCTGCAGATGTTTGAACATTTTTTGAGCTGTTTGACATGCGCATCAGTTCATCCATTTTTGATGGCGCAGATGACAGCTGGCATGTCGGTGCAGGTGCCATGTTCCAAAAATGAATGTTTAACATCCAGCCTCTTTTTTTTTTTTCCTCCAGGGTTTTCTTTGAAGTCGCCCTGATGCCGACTGTGAGCTCGGAGAAGCTCGAGAACTTCCTGAAGTGAGCTGAAGGAGCTCGACTGTAATCTAGAACATAGCATGTAAATATTTGTACTTAATATTATATACCTCCTGACGGGATTAAAATGAACGTCTGTTCGCGAAGGCTCGTGGTTATGCTCTAAGCATGTTCGTTTATGTTGGGACATTTTCTCAGTGCAGTTTTAGAAAGAGGTAACCAGTAGTACCTCGATGTAAGAAAAACAGATGTGTTGTTTAAATAGTTATTTTATTAATAATATTTCTAGGTTGTTAACTAGTGTTTTAAAAGAAATGTTCTTAAAATGCATGTTTTTCATATTTGAACCATGAAAATATATTCCTGTAAATATTTGTTTCCCTCAGTATTATGACGACGTTTATTATATGTGTTGGTTGTAATGTTTCTACTTTTTAGTCAATACATTTGATTAAAATGAATAATATATCTCGATAGTGGTTCGTATGATTTTATGTTATTATTATTTAAAAAGGTTGACTTTATGCATCGTAGTAACCGGACTTGACCAAAAGAGGGCAACGTCTATTTGAACGATGTTTATTGAGTTGCCACTTTATTAGGTATGCCTACAGTGTGTTGTACCTACAGCCTTTTTATTAGAAGGACCTGGTGTGCAGCTCAGTTATTCATAGCAGGTAGGACTATTAGACGTTATATAACAATAATAAGCAAAATTGACTGTTTAAAAATAAAACATAACCCAGTGCAAATTCTTCCCTCAAATGAGGAGCAAGTATAGCAATGAAGAATCAGTCATGAAGGTGCATTTCTGTTTTTGGGGTCGTGCATGCAGAAAAACCAGGGGCTACAGTCGGACATTATACACACCTAATATATTGTACCTAATATACCGTAAGAAGTACACAGGGCAAAACAGTGTGATGTAGAACAATTTCATGTGTTTTTATTCCTTTTATACTGCAGCAGTTTGTCAACCATTATAAATTTTAATTTATTTTGAACAATGTATAACTTTGTGGAAGGTTTATGAGACAATCTTCTGTTTCTGGTGCATTCCTGCAGCTTTAAACTGTCGTCCTCGCTCTTCTTTTTCTCTCTTAAGAAAGTGTAGCTTAATGTTAATAAAAGTTACTAAACCTCTAAGAGAACACTTGACCACGTCAATGAGTATACTTTTTTTCTTCTTTCATTAAATAACTATTTATTTCTTATCTTCTAAGCCTTAGATTGAGTATGAGGGGTGTTCAAGTCAAACTGGGACTTTTTAACAGGTGAATGAAGGCGTATGATCGTGTGACATTAACAGAAGACTTTAAGCACAGTGCGGTGATGAGACTCCGCTGCAGTAAAACACATTTGAATGGTGCAAAGATTTTAAAGGATGCTGTACGTCCGTGAATGATGAATTCCGACTCCCCAGGGAATGTGTCTCAGAGCCAACTGCAGTCATTTCCGTAAAAAACACTCCTGGGTGAATGCCTGATCGCTGAAATTCGATGGATAACTTGACATCTGTCTGAAAACTGTAGATACAATCATGCATTAAACACCTCTTGCACATTACAGGAACTCCGTTGGGAGTCATTGTCACATCTCCCCATACAGTCCTGACCTCGCTCCAAGTCATTTCCACATGATTAGGCGATTAAAGGAGTTCCTGGGAGGCCAGAATTTAGATGTAACGCAGGTAGTCTGATCATGGCTCTGGCATACCATGATGGTATCCAAGCACTAGTGAAACACTGCGATAAGTGTGTCAGGGGATTATATAGAGAAATACAGGGAGGTTTTATTCTCGTCACTGTGCTCTGTTATTCTGCACAGTCAAAAATCCCAGTTTGACTTGAACGCCCATTTTCTATTATTTTCCGTAAATTCCTTGTGAATGAGCTTGTTACTAATGAAAATATGACTCTAATATGATACTCTAATATAATGCAATCTATCAATTTCTTCCTCAGAAGTGAACAGCTCTATTAAGTTATCCTAACATCACTAAATCAGCATCATGAGCCACCGTACAGCAGTACGCACTCCTGGCTCTCTGAGCAAATCGATCAGAAAGCAAAACCGGGTGGGTTTTTTTTTTTTTTTTTTTTTTTTTTTTGGTGGTCTGTAAGTGCAAATCCAACCTGGGAACATGGATCCCACAAAGTTATATTCAAGAGAACTTCAGTTTGTATTCAGCAACAGAGGCTACATTTTTATTCTGTCCAAGCTTGCTGCAGGTAATCAGCATTCTGCAGCCCTTGATTACGTGGTTTAGGGCTGCTGGGAGCAATTATGTGCTGATCTAATCCATTACAGCTGCTGCTCTAGGTTGCCTCTTTGCTCTGTTCTGAGATCAGTTCTGTGATTTTACACAGAGGTCTAGACTCCGTATAGGGACACACGATGCTGGTTTGAGATCTGCAGTATCAGAAACATTGACTGGGCAATGCATGTTTTGACCACAATGACCTTCATCTTGTTTTTTGTTCAGTATTCAAGGAGCTGGCTGGCACACTGCGTTCAGTCTTTGTCTTCGCTATCTCTTGATGGGTTGCTGCTCTGCTGCTATCAATAGCCCGACAAGTTAGCATGATATATTCCTGCTGCATTAAAGGAATACTGCAGAACATTTCAATCGAATCTTTTTTTTTTTTCTCCAGAATACCTGTAGGTCATGTACAAATACAAACGTACTACATGGACAATACATATGTATTAAGAGGAAAAACACCAGCACTTCATGTGCTACTGTAATGAAAGTCTAAGAGTAGCTGTCAGTACTGTATAATGTACATTTTCCTGTGTTTAACAATAGAAAATTCCATTTAATCATGTATAATTTTTACAGTAACACATTTTGGACAGTCAACTCCAATCATAGACAGTTAGAAACCTCTAACAAGTAACAAATTGGCTAGCATGAGCACAGACATTCAGACTTCTGGATTTGACATGCATGAAAGAAAATCCCATCAACCTATTTGTAAGTAGTCTTCTTTAATTTACCTAAACTGGAGTGATCCGAAAAACAATAATCACAGGAACACCACTTTATTTTTGTCACACAATCACAGTTCTTCCATGTGAAAAAAATATTCCCATCTCCTCAAGCGAGAGAGTTTTACAGTTTCGAACCTACCAAATAATTCATGAATGCATTGCCCAAAAATAGATTATTAATATTAATGTATATTGACTGCCCTTATACTTTATACCCTGCTTTGAACTCATGAATATGACTAATGACAATCTGTTGATTCAAGTATCAAAAGTACTGAGATTATATTAGCTTACCTTAAGTAAGTCATTGTAAAAGTTTCTCTCTCATGCATAAGTGGAGTAAAATACAAAGTATGTATATATCCACTAATAAAAGTAAAAAGAGTAAAGGTATAGCTGCACTCAGTGCACTTAATATTCTTAGTTACCTTCCACGTCCACAACTCATCTCATTCACTGAGACTTGCATTATGCTGTTATCCTGTATAGTGGACACTCCATAACATCTGAGTGTAAAAATAACCATTGATGTGAGGAAGATTCCTACAATAAAAAGTTTACTTAGAATTGAAAGAACAAGTCTCTAGCGTGTAAAGTCTTCTTGTTATTCTGTACAAAGCTGCTTTTTTGGTGCTATCTCAGAAAACAAACCCCGCATCACAAATTTTTCGCAAAAAAAAAAAAAAGCCTCATTGTACAAAGCATTTTCGGCATACGAGTGAACCAGTCGAGCTGAACCGAACACCAGCTAATTTGCGCTTAACACCCGGGAACGATTCAAAACTTGCTTGCGTCAGTGGAAAGCCAAGGGCAGTGAGTTTACATTTTTTTGTGGATATTTTAGCATTTTGTGCAAGATTTAGTGAAGACATAGAACCATGTATCCCAAGAGGAATCAGAAATTAAGGTTAAGTGAGGTTTAATGTCTTCCTTTACATATCTTTTCTAAATGATTTGACTTTTTTTATATGCAAAAAATACGACTACACTGGTGGAAATTAATAATATTGTGATATTTTTGTATTTCTGGAACTTAGTATCTACATTTACATTATTTCCTCTGGGAAAATGCATTTACTAAACTTCGCCTTAAGAACTAAAGAATTTAATTTGGATGCAGAGGTACCACGATACTATAGCGCTTTTTTACTGTGGATAAGAAGCTTTGAGAAATATATCATTTCAGGATAAGTTCATCCCGAATGAACAAGCCAGAGGAAATCGTGACAAGGAAATACTCCCTGAGACAAACCATAAGAGCATCCAGACTCAAAACGGATAATAAACCTATAAATAATTCCCTTTCGTAACTGCATGCTAAATAATTAAAAAGTTCAACTGTGTTACCAGGGAGTTCATTACAGTTTAAATATGAAGTCTATTTTGTTGAGGTAAGCAACTGTTCACTGATCGAGACTTGACTGCGAAACTGCTTGTGGTGGGTGCGGTCCTAAAGCTATCATAGAAAAGGCAGCTCTAAACAATCATAGCAAAACTGTTTGTATCAATTGCAGTGTTTCTTCAGCCTGTTCATGTGAGACCATCTTCAGCATCAGTGAGTGTTTTTTTTTTTGTGGGATGGATCAGTCAGGTCTGGTGAGCAGAGGCGGTCAGGATCACAGGTATCTCAGGAGTATCATACAGTATGTGTCCATCATGTTCCATTCCTGACTGACACTTCAGTTACACATGAGGATATGCAGTGTTCTTTGCTCAGTGCAGGACAACGTGTGAAATTCTTGTCTGGTGTACACACACATGCTACAGATTCATGAGATAGAGATTAGGATCAAACCCCTCTTGTGCTTTGCTTTAAAGTGCATACACAACTATTTAGCAAGTAACTTTGTGGATTTTAATGAAACCTAAATGAGTATACGTGTATACTGCGCAGTAGTCTTGAGTTATGCCAAATTTCTTCAGATTTTGCTTCCAAAGAGCCAGACTTTGTTCTTTTGTGTTTGTGTTTTGATGAATAGTTCTCCAGACTTCCTCAAGAACTTTTTTTTTTTTTTTTACTTCTCATTTCTGGCAAATTGGTGTCTCTCATTTTCAGTCCAGTCCCTGTACCTGACCATGTTTTTTGTTTGTTAAGCCACATAGTGATCTATAAATCATGCAAGCATAAAAAATACTAAATTAAGGCATGAACCAGTAGGAAACAGGTGTAGATGGTGATGCCTTTGATTACTATACTATTGATGCTGAATGCTGAGTGGTTGCGACAGATGAGAGGGGAGATGAAGTTGCTGCTGAGCTTCTTACACAAACAATCTTTAGGCACGTTGCAGCCTGTCACAGTAAAACATTTGTACCTATTTTTACAAAAAAAAATGTATCTACATCATTTATTAAAATAATAAGCCTTGCCAAACAGACATTTAAAAAAATATATATATAAATGGCTGAAGCTTTCTTCTTTTTTTTGCACCTTTTATTGTGAGCTAATTCTCCTCTGTACATTACAGTATCCATCTTATGTGTCCTCATTTATATACAGTTGTGTGCAAAAGTCACCCTTCATTTCTTCATCTTAAATTTTAATTAAAACATGTTTTTCAGTTCATTGGTCTGTTTTTAACAAGAGGACAATTTCAAACTATACAGTAGATATGTCTTAGTAATCTACAGATTTTCCTTTTCTCCCCCCACGAATGGATTTTCTGTGTAGCTACAAATAACAATCCTAATCATCTTCAGTAATATGTGTCTGTTTTCCATAGAAAGCCCAAACTGTGCTTCCTTTAACCAGTCTGATAAAGAGCAAATGGAGAGAACCCCTTTGTGACAAATTGCTAGATTTAAAAAAAAATCCATTATCCCAATGTGGCTGAAAAAGCATCATTATAAGCCAATAAAACATCAGCCCTGGTTACTATAGCACATGAGCTGGTCTGGAGAGGACAAATAAATCAATTGTTCAAGGTAAAGTATAGTCATTTAGGACATTGAGAAGTTCTCAGCTGGCTGATATTTGTCCTAGAATGCAGGTTGCATGCATCTGCTAGAGTGGCCTTGATGTGTTTTATAGCCTGTTTTACTGACAAACCTTTCAGCTAATTGTGTGTGGTGTAACGTATGCTCATTATGTGCATCGATTCCGTACACATGTCTTTCTTTCTGTCCTTGCATTTGTAAGGAAAGCATCATCGGTGAAGTGACCTTGATACCTTGGTACTGAGATATTGATGTGGGTGTGTATTTGTGTGTAAGAATGCAAGAGAAACATAGAGAGGGTTCTGAGAGGGAGATTAAATGCCCAATTGGTCTGTATATGTTTGCATTAGAGAGGCAGGCCTTAATTTATCTCAAAGTCGTATATGGTTATATAGTTTGGACTTTCATTTATGCACATAATGTAAAAAAAAGTGTCAAAGGAAAAACAAGCACAATGAGAATTATTCTGAAATCAGATTCTTTTGTATTCTGTATGAATATCTACTGATACTGACAGAAAAGAATCAGCAATGCAGTGCTGAAACCGTTACTGTTAGAACTACAAAGTTGATTTTTTCCAGTGTGTGCCAAATTATTTTGTTCCTCTTATACCATATCAAGTTGCCAATGAATTTAATGTTGTGGAAAATCAACAGTATGAAACGAAGTATATCCTTTCATCCAATGTAATAGAATATACTTTATATATATATATATATATATATATATATATATATATATATATATATATATATATATCCTATTATCTAATAGGATAAAGTATATCCTATTATCCTATTATATTGGATGAAAGTATATATATATAGCAGCTGGAGATTATTGATCCCTCAATTTCTCACGATCATGAATGATTACTAATCAATAATTATATACAGAACTTGGCCAAAAAAGGTCGCAATTTCAAGTGGGTCACATTATTGGCCTACATCAAGTATTGTACGGCTGTGTGGTCACAATTTAGAAGCTTTAAAAAATGAAGACTAATAAAAAGTTTTGAAGTTGCTAGAGTGCATAAAGATTGGACTTTAATGAAAAGAAAAGGTCATGTCGTCTAATGAGTTCAGATTGACCCTATTCCAGAGTGATGGACGCATCAGGGATAAGAAGTGATGCGCATCAAGCGATGCACCCATCATGCATAATGCCCAATGTACAAGCCTCTGAAGGCAGTGTTATTGTCCGGAGTTGCTTCAGCAATATTATGTGGCAATAAAATGAAGTCAGCTGATGACCTTAATGTACTGAATGACCTGATGTCACAGGCATATGCCAGGACTCAAATAGGTAGATAGTGGTTCTGGGAGCATGAGGAATCATGTGTACTGTGATTAAAACAAGGCGATCAAACATAATCGTAGTGTGTGAATTATTGTATTTATTTGGGGGGGGGGGCCCTTTGTTATTAATAACTTTGTAAAGTATCCTTTGTTCTTTGTTTGTGTGGTCTAATTCAAAATGATCAACAGGCAGCCGTGCATAGCATTTTACATTACAATGTCTTTCTCAAGCCATGTGAGTCATGGAAAGACTATGCAGACTCTTCTGTGTAGTAATAAATAGAAGCTGCTTTGTGATGACCTCAATCAACTGGTTTCTGTAGCTGCTGATCAGTCCTGCACGGTGGTCAAGTGGTATTTCGGGCCAATCCTCTATAAAAGCCTCACAACATGTCACAACATTTCAAAATGATTGAGGTCAAGACTCTAACTTTGCTGTTTTAAAATGAGAAATTTCTTTGTTTTTTGCCACCTACTTGTCCCGTTCTTATGTTTGACCTCACCTGCTTTAAGTGCTCTTGTACTCCAAACAGAACAAAACCAAAGTTTTTACTTTTTCAGAGTGTTTTTAGCAGAGTTTCTGCCTGTTATTTATTTATTTATTTATTTGATTGTCTATTTTTTTCTTCAGCGTTAGCGATTGGTGCTGTTATCAGCAGTTGTCAAATAACTAATAATATTCGTGGGTGGTGCTTGTGCTACCGTTTGCTGCTGACTGGTAATTAGCACTCAATCACACAACGTGCAACAGCGTACTCACAGATTAGAGATGAACTGATCTCAATCTTATGCCATGTTCATTGTTTTGCACTTGTTTCTATATTGTCAAAAAAAAATATATAAATATGCAATAATCTCCTTTGAATAGTTGATATTGAGATATGTCTGCTACTTGTGTTCTGTAAAGCCTTCATAACGGCTCTAATCTGAAGTGATGTTAATTGGTGATCTCTGAGGCTGGTGACTCTAAATGAGCTTCTCTTCTGCAGCAGAGGTAAGTTTTGGTCTTGGGATGCTCTTCATGAGAGCCAGTTTCATCATGGTGCTTGATGAGTTTTGTAGAGTCAATGTACTTGACCATACTGTTCCTGGAAGAACTATTCCAGAACAGGAATGACCTACATGTCTTATAATGACGACTGTTGTGGTTATGCTCAACAGTATACTCAAAACAAAGCACACTCTAAACCATGCACTGCAAAAATGTAAAAAGGCGGAGCTACCCCGTGTTCCTAACGCACCTTTAATTAAGAGTGGGAAGGCACACACACGATAAACCCTGACTCAAGAGGGTACTTCAATTCTGCAAGCACTAAACACTGAGACACACAAGCTACCTTTCCCACGCTTACCTTCATCTAAACTTTGCTTGCGAGGCAGGGTGGATTTCATGGCACTCTTGTGCACTGTTTTATTGACCATGGTCTCTGATGATAGACTGTGCTTTCAGGTTGGCTGCCCTTATGCTCTTTGTTATGCCCTTTAAGTGCTATGATGTCTTAAACATAAACCTCAGTACCAGGAGTTCATCGTTAGCAGCACATGGCAGCAAATGACATTAAAAGAGCTAATAAAATTTTTCATAATCTTCCCTGAGATCATTTTGCTATAAGTATTAACAAGTACCAAAAACCTTATGTACTAATGCATTTCTAACACATCTTTAAAAATAATTGCTTGTAATTGCTTGTGCTGGTAAAAGTCATGATGATTTTTATGGCACAATCACAGCACAAATAAACCAAACAACAACAACAACAACAAAAACTTTCATGGTTTGATCTTCATGAGAGCTCAATAAATAATCACATCCTAACAATGTAATTTTTGCTGGGGCTTTTTCTGAAATTCAGATCATCCTAAATGTTTTGGTCTTATTGCAGTTAATATTACTGAATTTAAAAGCCTTTGTGAGCTTTTTCTTGGACAAAATGTTGCAGCCTGTTGAACTGGTTGAAGCTGGATCACTAAATAGCTGATTAGATAAAGGAACAACCTTTCTCCTGATTGAGCATGATGATGTTACAGACACTCACGATCGACTCTCGGGTTCATGGAAAATGACCCAGAACCTTTAATTCTCTTGTCAAGATCCAGAGATGCCTGGTCTCTGTCAGGGTTTCTTTTTCAAGTCACGCCATTATTGTGCTAAAATATTCTAATGACTGTTTAGAGAACTTGATAGAATTCAATAGGACTTTCTTGCTTCAACATGCAGCTGATATAGACTTTATACCAGTTTTATAGAACTCTACAGACCTGAAAAGGACTCTATATAAGTTCTGCTTTGACACTGAATTCCGCCTTAGTTCCAATGAACTCTAGGAAATTTCTGAGAAGACATGCATTTTCTGTTGACCTGTTAATTTGTAAATAGAATGTTTTCTTTTAAACCAAATCCAAGCAGTGGTTTAGAATTCTCTTATTCATATACTGCTATGAAATAACCATATGTCACACAAGAGTTCTCCTTGTCCTTGGCAATAATTTAAACATCACTGCTCAGTCTTTGATAGATTATAGATTCTCTTTAAAACACCCGGTGAAACATGTAATTACTGGTGCTGGCAGGAAGCCATTTGCAGATCTTGCGTGATCTGCCTACGGACACGATTAGATTAACCCATAAGAGCCCAGGTCCATTCCTTCTGTAAGGGACGTTATGTGACATATGTCAGAGTGATATTTTCTTAATTTGTTTTATATTGATTTGTTCAAGAAATTTATCCAGAACATTCATGTTAAACATGTTAAATATAAAATATGAGATGTTATTAAATTTGTACATTTATTGTGCTTTGGTCGCTCAGTGGTAGATTTCTAGCCTGTCTAGGTTCAATCCTCAGCAGATGCCCAAACCCCAGCCACTGGTTGTAGTGCCAGTCCCAAGGTCGGGTAAAATGCATCAGGAAGGGCATCTGGTGCCAAATTGTGTGAGCAGTTGGTGGTGACCCTTTAACTGAAGCAGACAATATTGAATCATTACAATTGTTAAATATGATGAATCTTCCAGTAACAATCATTATTGTATATACTGTAACGTGTTATCATGATGTCATGGGGACGCAAATTCACAGATTGACACATAACTACACCGGAATGTTTAACAGATATCGCTTCATGAGTTAAAGTCAAGGATAAGGCTGAATAAGAAACTTTTCAGGACATTTAAAAGGTTTGTGGCACCTGTGTCACCCAGGGTAAAAGCTTTGTAAAAGCAAGTTCTTTCTCAAACTGTTTACATTTTGCTTGTTTATTTATTTTTTTATTATTATTGCATAAGTAATAAAAAAAAATACAATAAGCAATAATTTGTTCTCCTTTATAGAATGAAATGAATGAAGTGCAGATTGTAGACACCAGGTACTAAAAAGTAAAAATGTTGAGAACTGGGACAGGAGGTTCTTGTTTAAACAGTGGACTTATGGTTAGAATTTGATGTTTCCAAAATCATGGCCCAGGTTCAATTCCCTCTTGGGACACCAGCACTGGTGGATGTACAATCCAGTGCACTCTTTATGCTGGTCCATGCATGCATAACTGGGGAGGATTGTGCCAGGAATAGTTACCTCAACTATAACCCTAACACAAAACAAAACCATTCTATAGATTGTTCCACTACAGAGCCCGGGTCCTTTGTTCTATTTGTATTTATTTTTCAATATAATTCTATTGTGTGTGTTTTCATTCTATACAACATTAAGGATCTAAATCTACATAAAACTGCATTGTGACCATATCTACCATTCTAAGCACAATGCAGACAAAATTGATTGAATGAATTCAGCTGAAGTGTCCTGCGGATTACCATCTGTGACCTTTTTGGTCATTATTCTACAGCAAGCTCTTGCATTCATCCTTGTTGGAGGTACACAGTTAGTGACAGAAGCCATAGAACTAAATGACTCCCCTCTGTAAAACCCCTGCTTGACTGCGAACTGAGCTGCAATTCAACAACCTTTCAAACATCCTTTGTAATCTATTCTGATCACTTGCACTACTTGACAGAATGCTCGTTTGTAGCAGAGCCAAACAATGTGGTCAGTGGTGGATTCAGCAATTTTTGGGCTCAAAGTGAACACAGGAATGGGGCCCTCTACTTCTGTTGTTCTTGCGTTTTTTGTTTATTTAAGAAAGTTGTACTTGTAACTTCTTCTCTTCACCGGTCTTCACACATCAACGATGTCCAGATGTCTGGAACTGCATCTGTTAAAAACCCTAACAAACCATATTACTATAACAAATGCACTCAGTATGAAATCTTATGTTCATAAACAGGGAACACATGACGGGAATTTTGGATAGTTGCATAATTGGAAGTTTGGTGTTGTGGTATGTCATATATCATGAGTCTGCAAGGGTACTCAGTAGGTGGATTCCAGTCCACATAGAGACTCAAACACCATATAATCCGGACCTTCACTGAAATTTGTGTGCTAATTTAACTATCATCAATAGCAGTTCAACTTGTCCTTTTCTATCAGGTCCATGTAGAGCAGCTTCAACAAAATCACTATGTCAACGTTACTAATGACGACTAATTTACTGTCTCTCTCACTCATCAGTCTCTGCTTATACCCGAATCGTGTCCGTAGACGCACTCATGGATTAGTCCTTTATAGGTGGGATTGTGCGTGGGGGATTGGTTGGGGGGACAATATCCTGAGACAATAGTTACTCTTGAACTATAGGCATTGTGATGCAATTTTCATGTATGGATTTTTAATTTTTTTTCATATGATTTTTAAATTTTTTTATTAACAACGAATAAAAAAAGATTAACCATAAATTTATTAGGTGTTCCCATTGCATAATAGTAAAGTCTGTCTTTGTATGCAGTGTATTTAAAACAAACTGGCCCATTTTTTTTTTCAAACATATAAAAACCTTTTTTTATTTATTTATTTTTTTTTAGCAGAACCTCATTTGCAATTATCCAGTCAGATTAATTAATGTAAATATTAAGCTGAAAGCAGATCATCAGAATGATATGCTTGGATAAAAACAATGCTTAAGGAAATGTGGGTTTATTTTACAGATGTGTACCAGAGTAGAGTATAAAAAAGTAATGGTTAGTAACAGAGTTTTACTTAACATATGGCCAGATTGTATCTGCTTTTGCACTTTCGCACAAATGTATTGTATCATATTGTTTCATATGATATCACATCATATTGTATGGCATTGTAACATTTGGTTACTGTGCTGTTCTGTGCTATGTCTGAAACTGCAACAAATAAATTTCTTGCACATCCTGTGCTTGGCAAATCAATCAATTAATTTATTAATTCAAACTGTCTTTTATTTTTTATTGTCTTATTTAAGTAGAATCCTGAACGCACACTGCAGTGCAATATGCTAGACAAGCTAAGGGTGGCATCACTGGAGCTGTGTGAATTAACTGATTACACAATTTAATCTTGAATCTTTTGCTGGTCGCTCCAGTTAATTGAATCAATGGGCCGGTTTTCAATTGAAAACTGATTTACTCTTTTTTTTTATTATTAGTTAGGTAACTTTCCAAATGTTAAATGAACAAAAACTTAGAAATTCCTTCAAGATATACCACAGCTTATGTACAAAACAAATTGCTTGCATTTTCCACAAATACTTTTATTTTGTGAAAGTACCAGTTTTTCTTCATTTGAGTAAATAGGTGGTTGTTTTGCGTTTATTGGAGGTTTAGTACAATACTGCCACCTTCTGGCCTGGAGTGCAGAGTAGACGATTGGGCCAAAATTTGAAACTTTAAAAAAGTGAATATTTTCCAAAATGATGATTTCATTGTCTGTATGCTAGTCTCCTTGATTTGACATTAGCTTTGTTTATGAGGATATTTTATGCAATTGTGGACTTACGTACAGTAAACCAGTGACTGTGTTAACGTTGCTTACTGGACTTTTTACATGTGTGTACATACACGCGCAGTTACTCACACATTAATTTAACAAACAGAGGTGCCTGATTGTACTACGAAGCTCACTGGTGCTACACACAAAACTCAGATTTCTACAAAGTACAACCGGTGATGATTGGTCCCTTGTTGATTAGGGACGACCCTAACTGCACTCAACAGGGTGTTTTGCGGTTTCATGTGGACAAAGATATTTTTAAAACGTAGGATTTCTAGACTGAAAAAAAAAAAAAAAGAAGTAGAAAAATCTCTGTTTTTAAAAATACCCGGCTACATGTGGACATAGTAAGCATGATCGCTAACTTTGCTTAAGCTAAGAAACGTGAATATTACAATATAAATTATGTAGCTGTGCATTAAGAAATATGGTTCAAATGATTCAAATGATTTACTGAAAATTGTTGTGGTGCATAATTGAGAAAATCCGTAAGGCATTTAAGAGGATTGTATCACCAAGCTCAATTATTTAATATAATAATATATTAATTATTTAAATAATAATAAAAAAAAAGCCATAATGTAAATAAAACACTTCATTGTGCTATGCGAGAGTGATTTCCTTCAACACAAAAAGTTGCCTCATGATGGCTCACACATGATCACGCCCGGAACATTAAGTGCAGTTGGAGGAGTGAGAAAGAGGGACGATGGCGCTCAGTATAGTACCAGGCAAACCTAGTTCCTCGTGTGTCTATGCCCCATCACTGGGTTTTAGGAACCATAAGCAAATGTGTTAGAAAAACGTTAGTTTGTATTTGGTTTGGCTGCATCCAAAGCAAAATGACTTACTGAGAGAGTCATCTCCTCATAATCACATGCATAAGTAGCTTTGCAATGACAGTAGTTAGGCCGCATGCAGATGGGATTAATTTGGAAAAATGTTGTACTTTCAGTCAGTGCTGTTAATCAGCTCGCCCCAGTCCCTGCTTTGCAGAGTGGGTGGCCAAATGACAAGTAAACAATGAATTAATTTTAATGCTTGTACAGGGCAGCATGGCATTAACTCTGGAGAAGAGTGCACCGCCCTTCTACCACAGGGAAATCTGTCCTGAGGCATCCTGGGAAGAAGAGGAGGAGGTTTAACAACAATGAACCTCATTGTTGGGTGGAAATAAGTGAGAATGTACAAAGGGTTTAAGTGTGGACAAATGCTAGTATCTGGTGAGGGTGTCCTTACACATCACGTTTACTTTTAAGGAAGTCATTTCTTTCTGCACTGACACCTCCTTGTCTCCTTCTTTCCCTTAAAATTTTTTTATTTTTTATTTTTTACATGTGATGCTTGACAGACCTGTTTTCACCAGTGCCCATGTACCACACCCACAATTGCTTCTGCCTTTTGATTTTCTCATCCCTGCAGCTTCATGGCGGATGATAGTGCTGTTGTGCTCTGTTTCAGGTGGAACACTGAAAGGTTCTGTTCGTCTGCCAGAGCTAATCACCAGCTAGACAAATGGAGCTAGACACTTTGAGTCAGTGCTTATTTCACCTGTCTGCATGGTATACACTGCTGGGAAATACAACAGGAGCACACAGCATTGGATCTGGCTGGAAATTATTCAAGTGGATGTGCAGAGAGAGAGAGAGAGAGAGAGAGAGAGAGAGAGAGAGAGAGAGAGAGAGAGAGAGTTCTTCAATCAGAAGTGGTTATACACACCATGAAAAGCCCTGCACTTTTTTGCACAGCTAAATATGAACTGGCTTACCAAATCAAGAACAGACTGACAACTACAGTACATGTGAGGTGGCAATACACTCTTCAGTGCATCACAGATCTAGGGGCACTTTAGCATAGCAAGTTGCCCTAATGGCATTACCGTGATGGTGGGAGGAAACCAGGGAACTCAACTGAAACCAATGAAGGGGGAGGACTAGAGAGAAAATCTCAGGGACTGAGGATCAGACACAGAATAACCTCTGTGCTTCTTCTGTTTGATTTTTTTCTGTAAAAGCCTTTTTCTTTGTCAATACTTATATATATATATATTAATCCCTCCATTCTTATTTATGCTTATAAGTGTAATACATGTTACTCCTGCTCACTTTGTGCTCCTATTTCATTATCATCACTTTTATTATCTTTACAATAACTTTCCAAAAAAAAAAAAAGTAGTTTAGTGTTTTACATATGAAATGTGATGAAGATTTTTATAAATATGCTTCAAAAATTGTAAAAAATATATTTTTGGAACAGAACTCTATTACAGATTGTTTATTCAAAATGTAAAGAATTTATTTGCTACCATTTTAAACTTTATATTTTTCTTTGTTTCAGAAAACAAACAATTTTTGTTTTGCACGATCAGAATTACAGCCAAGTGCACTAAAAGAATGATATATTCACATCAGACATCTTGTGGTGTAAACAACACTGCTCATCTAGCTTCTCAGTATAACCCCATCCAAAGAAATAAATTGACTTGCAATTATACAAATTCAAAATTCATATGAAACAAGTAAAACGTCCGAGTGCATCTCACAGAACGTTTCTTGTTTCACTGTAAACAAAGTTTTCATTAAACTCGGGGAACATGAGACAAATTACTTTTGTCAAAGCAGCCCATTTAGGCAAAAGAAACGGCAGCTATTACACAAGAAGAGAGGAATAAGAAGCCAACTGTTGCCTTAAAATCCCAGAAGCAAACTTTGTCTTGGCTGATAGACAGTATTTGGTTAAGATGTGTGCATTTCATTTCTGACCTGACTGCTGTTTTTAAAGGTGCGACACAAGACAGTGCAGGTTTTGCAAACAAACAAACAAACAAAAAACATCCAAAACAAACAAACAAACAAAAAAACTTGCATCACATGACACCAATGTGCAATGTGCAAGTACTTAGAAATCCCTTAAAATTACAGGTAACATAGTTGTATCCCGAGTTCAGGTTACTACTTTGTTTTCCCTGTGTCCATGTGTCTCCAAAACTGCCTGTAGGTGGATTAAATGTATAACTGCTTCTATGTGTGAATGTCTTTATAAGCCTTTATGCTTATAAATATTATAAACTGTTGTTTGCTTTTTTCTCCCAATTATTTATTTAAGATTATAATTTTGTACAAAGTGAAATTGCTATGTTTGTGTGTAGCTTGCAGAATCTCTGCTTTTGGCACTGTTAACGCTAAATGTCTAAAAGCCGCGCCCATAAAAGCCCTGTGCGGCTGATTAACAATGCTTCCGGAAGAGCTGCTGTTTAACCATAGTTCATCAAAGATGTATATGTTTGGCTTTGTTTAATAGCCTTCATGCTGTTCAAAATGGCAGCGTAGTGATCAGCCCTGTGCCTGTACTGCCAGGGTCGAGAGTTCGATTCCCTCCTCGGGTCTGTGTGCGTGAAGTTTACGTGTTCTCCCCGTGCTTGGTATAGGCTTCAGATCTGTACATCTTTACAGGATAAAGAATATGAATGATGTTATTTTATTACTTCATCTCTTATACCTTCTCATTCTCCCAACATTTCAGTGTTTACCAACACTAGTCCAGGAATAATCGTTCTTTGTATATTTTTGAGTGCTCGGTCTCTAAAACACCCATGGGACCTGGGAAGGGCGGTAAATGAGCTGAATAATTTGATCATGGGTGCTGTAGCTCGATTGGTAGTTGCCATGTGATGAGAGAGTTAGGTAGTGGGTGGAATTGGCAAGACCAAACTTATCCAAAATAAGAACCAGGAACCATCATTATAGTGCAAAAGATGTCAAGAGGTGCAAATAAGCAAGAGAGAATCTGTTGATGCATCTAAAATTTCTTATAATAAACCAAATATAAACTTTATTCAGCCTACTTTTAGATATATTAGATTATTTTTATATTTAATTGGCTGAGTTTTTTTTCTTTCTAAACACGATTGATTAAAATTTAATCTAGAAATGTCTAGAACTAAATCTTTTTATTAAATTTCCATTCATGCATCTAGGAACCTCTGTAGTCCAACTAGGGACCGTGGAGGCCAGTGGTGACCGTTGCTTTGATTCTCATTTGTACAATCATGGTAGGACCTCTGGTCAACATTCACACACAGATTTGGAAACATCAATTAGCTTAATCTGCATGTTTTTGGACTGTGGGAGGAAACCCACCAAGCACAGAGATAACATTCAAACTCCAGGCACACAGACCTGATGCAGGAATCGAACCCAGAACCTGGAGGTGCAAGGTGACAGTACTAACCACAGAATATGCAGTGCCACCTTTATTATATTTGGTTTATTATAATCTTTTATTATAAGTTTTCTCTAGAAAAAATCTCTTACTAAGATTTTTATTTTACTTAATTTTTTTCTTCTTCTCTGTAGTCATTGGGGATTTTCTCCCCAATTCCCACCTTCTAGCCACCTCCGCTATCACACAACGTCTAGCACCCTGGGAAGGTGAAGGCTAACACATCCTTACTCAGAAAGCTCATGCGCATATCACAAAGCAGCATAAAAACACTATGTGCCATCTGTCCTCTTCTGCATACAACAACTTCCAAATGCATTGTGATTGGCTAGAGGAAGAGAGGGAGCATGTCCAAATCGCCATGGATGGCTGTTGAATTTTCAGGAACAATCTTTTTCGACAGCGGTTTGCACACATTTCTTTTTCTGCAATCACTCAGATGCTGAAATAATTTTAATGGTATAAGAGCAAGTATAACTTACAGTAATGTTTTACTTTGTCCAGATTTCCCCACCCCCATAACATTGCCCTCAAACTCCCCTTATGACCCTTTATATCATCAGTACATTTTTGTTTCTTTCTCACATTTCTTAAACCTCATCCTTTAAATCCATGCTAGAGAAAATAGTTTCCTACTCTAAAAAATAAGCTTCTTTTTCTTTTAGTTTGTTCATTCTTTCAAAGCAGAAAGATCACACAGCGTGTCCTGCCAGGATGCTGTTAATGTTTGAAGATGATTATTATATTATTCTTCCAAAAGGTAGGAAAAATAAATAAACAAATAATATGAAGAAGACTGGGGTGATTTAGAGTGTACTTTTCCACCAAACTTTCCACACAGGGCTCCTCTGCAGGATTCACATCATTATTTATAGCACTTCTTTCCATCTTATCATAGCAGTTTCTCTCTCTCTGTTTGCTTCTTTTTCCTTTTTTTTTTTTTGATAAAACTTCTTTATGTTGCATTTATTGAGGTTCTTCAGTGAAATTGCACAAAATATCTCCTAATTACAGCTATTCAGGAACACCATTTGATCCACATCAGTAACGCAGAGCGAGGAGTAGCGCAGAAAGGGAGGGAGGAGAAGTAGGAGTCCATCCCACCTTCACTCACGTTCATGTTACTCACTACATCACAGCAATGTTGAATTGGAAGTGAAGATTTATTTTTCATCATACAACACTGGTGTTGAATTGCTAGATCATAAGTTCTGAATTCATTTTCTACTCTGAAAGGAGTTCTAGCTGTAACACGACCAATGGGTTTATACTCATTCTAATAATTATTGTTCCCATGGTAACACAACAAACTGCATGTCTATAGCTGTTGAAAGTTCCATAAATTTAAATGCAAGTATAAATGATAATAATTATGAATTACTTTCTTAATGACTTTTTTTTTTAGTGTATACAGTACTACTGCTGATGAACATTGCCTGGCCGAAAAAAAGGTGCATACTGTAATATTTGTGTTAGACTGTCTTTAACCTTAATTACAGCATGCACAATTTAATGGCCAGTTCATGTGCTGAAATGATTCCTCCTGCTCCCAGAACTTCTCCCAGAATATGTCTGTGCTATCAGGGAAGAAAAACTCCATAGAAAAACTGGTCATTTAGTACATTCAGGTCTTCAGCTGGCTTCATTTTATTACCGGATGACGTTGCTGGGAACAGACCTGAGCAACTGAAGCAACCCCACATCATAAGACTGTCTTGTACAGTGGCCGCTATGCATGATGGGTGCATTGCTTCATGTCTTACCCTGATGTGCACATTGCTCTGGAATTGCGTCAATCAGACCATGTGACCTTTTTCCATTGCTCCAGAGTCCAATATTTATGCTCTCTGGAAAAGTCAAGCCTTTTTTCTAATTAGTCACATTAAGAAGTGGTTTTCTCATGCACACACAGCTGTTTAGTCCCTATTTGGTGACTTCTTGTCACATTGTGGAAATGTTCTTATTTTCACTATTAGCTATGATTTCTATTTTATTATTATTATTATTTTTAAATATAATGCACACAGTATTTCATGATTTGTTTCCCCGGCACATTTGACTTCTACAAAGTTGATGGTTCAGAACTTTCCTCTTGGGATGCATTGTTCAGTCCTTAACCCAGTTTTAGTCATTTTTGTTTTCTTTTGCTTGATGCATAGCAATAATTTGATCCTTTTGAAACCAAAATTTTAAATCACAAAGTACCTTCCATATCATTAAATCTAACTATAAATAATTAAAATTGTGTAGATCTATTGTAAAAAAAAAAAAATTAAATCGATCAAGAAAATTGTGTTATGGTTTCTATAGTAACAGCACAGGAAATATTTTCTTTCATTTGTGAGATGTTTTTTTTTTTTTTTAGCACTAGTGGAAGGAGTCTCCAGTGCCAGTGCTGTGCAACATTCAGAGGTAAAGCTGTGCTTTTAAATTGAACGACATGGGAAAGGCTTTTGTACACATGGCTTTGCATTTTATGGTTTTTCGGTAATATGATAAAGCTGCATTTTTTTTTTTTGTCCAAAGTCCAGTACTGCTGTGGAATTCACTGTTTAGGGCTGCTACAATAGTGATAACAAAAACTCATTTTGCAGAAGACAACAACATTAGAAATGCCTGGAAAGAATGCCGCAGGCATGTCTGTGAAGCTCTGAATGATACAAAGGCCAGTAAGTATCAGAATCAAAATAAGAAGCAGACTTTAATGGCGAAGTATATTTACATACAAGGAATTTAATTTTAGTTATACAATAGCTCAGTACAGTAGCACACATGTGCACATGCACACAACCACGCATGACTCCCCACACAAACATTTCTACCTATAGACCTGGCACATGCTTAGGGTGGTTGGTGTTGTATAGGTGCTGAGTGGAGCAGCTGGAATAGAGGTAGAAGGGCAGATTAAATAAAAACAAACAAACAAAAAAGGAAACAATAAAAATGAAAAAGTATCCAGAAGTCCAGAAGATATGGAGTTTTATGGTGTGTATAGTGCGTGGGAAGAAGCTTTTCTACAGTCTGGCTGTTTTAATCCTGGTTTGGCTTAAGTGTCTGCCAGAGGGCAGGAGTTGGAACAGGTGGTGGACAAGGTGCAATGGGTCAGCGATGGTTCTCTCTGCATGCTTCTTAGTTCTAAAGCTGTGCAGATAAAGCAGGGTGGGCAGCTATACACTGTTAGACTTTTCTGCAGAACTGACGATGCGCTAGATTTTGTGAATGTCATCTTTGTTGTTCTGCACAACAGAAAAAGGTACAATAAGGTCAAATAGATTAAGGAGAACATAAACATAATTATCCTTTCTGTCTGTGAGAGACTTGCTGCTGTCATTCTTCTTTTCCTTTCTTTTATCTCCAGGCATGAAAACATATTTAAGCAGAGTCTCTGGTGACCTTTAGAAAAGTGCATGCTTTTTTCAGGCAAATGTAATGAGGAATTCTTAAACTAGTCATTATTGATTACGCAGAGTGATAAAGAAGGTGTAAAGAAACAGTCTCAAGTCTTTTGTCTTGGTCACGTTTTATTATTATTATTATTATTTTTTACTGATTTACAAATGTTGGCATTTGTACTAGGCATCATTGTTCCCCAAAGATATACAGATGAGCCATAACATTAACATTGATTATCATTTATACCTATGGAGAGGAAAGCCTGTCTGGGCCAATCCCACAGAAATGCCAATGGCGCACAAATCACAAAAAGGTCAATGCTGGCCAGGATAGAAAGGCACCAGAACACCCAGTGCACCACAGCCTGCCTCACACAGAGCCCCGGAGACAGAGAACCCAAGGCAACTGACCTGGCCTTCAAACTTTCCAGATCCCAATCTGATTGAGCACCTATGGGATGCACTGGATTAACAAGTCCGATCCATAGAGGCTCCATCCTGCAAGCCACAGCACCCAAAAGATTTTCTGCCAATGTCCTGGTGCCAGACACCACAGCACATCCCCAGAGGACTTGTGCAGTCATGCCCCAGGTTGCACAACTTACACAATACTAGGCATACTGTTGAAGCTTATTGTTATGCCTGATAGGTGTATGTCGTGAGAGTCAATCCATTTGTGCTTGGAGTTCAAATGTCCCAAATGTATAGTGACCTTGTACTGGTCGTGGAAGGTAGTGTTGTGTTGTGATAAAGTTAACTAATCAAAACCAATGTAATAAAAAAAATAAAACAGTCAGAGAAAATTAACTGTAAGTATTAAGGAATGAGTTTGTTTTCATAAAAAGTTTTTAGTGGTGTCAATATATTCAGCATACAGTACAGAGCAAAAATTTGGACACACCTTCTCATTCAAAGAGTTTCCTTTATTATGTTCTTTATTGTGTTCTTTAGCCCAAACGTGTCTCTTCTGCTTGTTGCCTGTCCTTAGCAGTGGTTTCCTAGCAGATCTTCTACCATGAAGGCCTGATTCACACAGTCTCCTCTTAACAGTTGTTCTAGAGACGTGTCTGCTGCTAGAACTCTGTGTGGCATTGACCTGCTCTCTGATCTGAGCTGCTGTTAACCTGCGATTTCTGAGGCTGGTGACTCGGATGAACTTATCCTCCGCAGCAGAGGTGACTCTTGGTCTTCCTTTCCTGGGCCGGTCCGCATGTGAGCCAGTTTCTTTGTAGCGCTTGATGGTTTTTGTGACTGCACTTGGGGACACTTTCAAAGTTTTCCCAATTTTTCCGACTGACCTTCATTTCTTAAAGTAATGATGGCCACTCGTCTTTCTTTACTTAGCTGCTTTTTTCTTGCAAATTCAACCTCTTTGACTGAGAAGGTGTGTCCAAACTTTTGGTCTGTACTGTATACAAATTTTTAAACAGACTAATTTTTGTTCTTAGATTTTTAGATTGAAAAATGTGTTGACTTCTCTTAATAGGTGCCAAGATATTCTTTTTTCCATTAAATGAATTTTTTTTTGGTATTATCTGTTTAAATTTTCTCTCGCAGCACATACACACATTGTCTATTTCTATCTCTGTCATTTTCTCTGTAATTGACTACAAACATTTCACTTCACAGTCTTTCCAACCAGCAGCAATCAATATAGCCAGCGGGGCTGCTGTTAATGGGTAGTGCACTAGCATATTATTATTCCTGAAAGCTGTTCTGGGGGGCTCAAAAAATAATCAAGCAATCATGACAGTACTATGCTGAAGTGTTATTTTAGGTGCTATCTGACAATAAACAATGAATCCTCTTGCCCTGTTATTATTGGCACTGGAAAGCGATGATTGCCTCTAAGAATGAAAAAAAAAAACTGTTTAATCATAAACTGCCAATGAATCGAAGCCTTTATAGTGAACAAAAGGTTCTGTCAGAGCTGATGATCTTGTCTCAGAACTGCTCTTAGCTGTATGAGGGAGAAGTGGTGAAGCTGCAGAAAGTCACAGGCAACAGGAACAGGAGGAAATTGACGGCCAGCACAGCGCATTGTTGGTGGTGGAGATAGCGATGTACGGGTTCAATGGGAAGTTTTTCCTCGGAAGCGTTTTGAAGTCGGTGCCTGGTTGTGCTGTTCATGCTAAAAGCGCCTGGGATCAGCCTAATGTTCAACACTGTGTGAAGGAAATGGAATGCCTTTTCCAACAGAGGTGTCCTTACAACCTCGATTGATTTATAGACTCAAACAGGTTGACTGCCTCTGTTATCTCTCTTGACCTCTCACTTGTACACACAAACAATTATTATCAGATTATTGTGCTTTGCTGGCCTTTAAGGTTCGGTCGATTGATTGCCAGTCCCTGTGTGTGTATGTGTGCGTGCATGTGTATGTGTTTGCGTCTCAGAGATCACGATGGGACATCGCCTTAGGCTCTGCCTCAGGCATGGACAGACGGACTAGCGATGTTGCTGAGTTACACAAACTCTGTGCCTGGTTCCTTATTCATTACGCCATTCCTATGATGTTGTAATACAAGCGAAGGCGATAGCAATATAGGATCACGTGATAATAACATGTCAGGGTGGACAATATGTAAGTGATAAAACATAACATGGTGTATTGTTACGGAATCCATGAGGGGTGATGTGAATGTGATTCGGCTGAGCATGAAGCGAAGAACAACAGTGATGCTTTTTACCCATTTAAGTTACATTTCATTTCGGGTAATGTCCGCAAGAAAGTTAGCTCTTGTTAAAGTCATTGGCTCCTCACCAACCTCTCCTTTTCTCTTGTTTCCTGGAGACAAAAAGTGCAGCTTGTTACTGAGAAACTGCAAAATATAAAACTTTTGTCCTGAAGACTTTCTCTTGAAGCAAAGTGTTGTTACTATTGCAAAGTGAATTCTTTTCATATAACAATATCGTCTGAGACATTCACTCTTACACACTGTACCAAAAAAAAAAAAAAAAGCTGAGAAAACTCAAAATTTTAAGGCAACATGGTGCAATAGATTTTTGAATTTTCTCAACTTACTGTTAAAACTTACTGTTTTAAGGGTGAAAGCTACACTATATGGGCAAAAGTATTTGGCCAAACCTGTTAATCATGGAGGCGGCACAGTGGTGTAGTGGTTAGCACTGTCGCCTTGCACCGCCAGGGTCCGGGTTCGATCCCCAGCCAGCCTCGATTCCCGTCTCTGTGTGCATGGAGTTTGCATGTTCTCCCCATGTTTGGTGGGTTTCTTCTGGGTACTCCGGTTTCCTCCCAAAGACATGTAGGTTAGGCTAATTGGCATTCCCAAATTTCCCATAGTGAGTGTGTGTCTGTGCATCCTGTGATGGATTGGGCACCCTGTCCAGGGTGTACCCTGCCATGTGCCCTAAGTCTCCTGGCATAGGCTCCAGGCCCCCCCGTGACCCTGAATACAGGATTAAGCGGTATAGATGATGAGTGAGTGAGTGTTAATCATGGAATTTAGGTGTTTCAATCAGGCCGATTATCCCCAGTAAAGGGCAATCTCCATGCTTCAGCCTGCCAAGACATCTTGGACAATGCTATGCTTCTCATGCTAATGCTATGACCTTGAGTGTGAAATTGATTTTATACAACAGTACAACAAACAGCATTTATTATCAACAGATCATGATTAGTTTAAAAAAAAATCTGTTATTTTGCTCTGCCAACAACTAATCTAGCGTTCCGCGACTGGCAGAACTAACTAACCTGAGAACTAATCTATTCTTCTGAGGAGAATAAAGCATATAAATGACCTAAAAATATACAAGATTTAGTTTATATTTCACTTACTCTGGTTGAAAATATCAGCTACACCAACTTTGGGGTTTTGGGGGCTAAATTCCAAATAGTGTTAAATGGAAAGCTATTGCACTATAAGTTGCTGTATAAGTTGCAATATAAGTGGATGTACAGTCACTTGTTCTATATACCAAGTAGTATTGATGTAGTATTGATGGGCCAAGTAGTCGTGGCTTAGGGAGAGATTTTGGATTCAGTTTTGTGTTAGAATCTACAAAGGTTTTTAAGCTTTGTAGCTTGCATTAGCTGTGAACCAAAAAACATAATTGATTCAAAGGCAATTCAGAATGATTGAGAAATTAAGGAGGCAAAGTGTTGTTTCAGATGACATAACATTATCAAATATGTTTTCATACTGAAAGTCCTTATGTAACTGGTTTTGAATGTTTTATCAGGCATCTGCTGTCCCCTAAGTACTATGGACCTTACTGACTTACTTGGTGTTTAAAAGTTAGTGTAATTAACAACTGGATTAACTGGAGCCTATCCCAAGAGGCTTAGGGCACAAGGCGGAGTACACCCTGGACAGGGTGCCAGTCCATCGCACACACACTCATTCACACTCTATGAGCAATTTGGGAAAGTCAGCTAGCCTAATCTGCATGTCTTTGGACTGTGGGAGAAAACCGGAGTACCCGGAGGAAACCCACCAAGCAGCACGGGGAGAACATGCAAACTCCATGCACGCAGAGACGCGAATTGAGCCTAGCCGGGAATCAAACCTTGACTGTAGAGGTGCAAGGCGACAGTGCTAACACTACCCCCCCCCCCCTCCATTTACCTTTCCACATTTTATTGTTTTGGGTTATTTAAAACATGAGAACTTACCACATTGGCATTTGACTGAAATAACAATCTATACACAGGCAGCCATCAAATAGGTTTTTAAGCCTAAATCGAACTGCCTAATGCATCTTATAATATTTTGTTGTATCCCAATTCGTCATAAGTGTTAGCGCTACACTTATGCTAGCTGTAACATATCTCTCTGTAAAACTTGGCTTTGCTAAAGTAAACAGCCTGTATTTTCTGTATCGTGCTGATGTTCGCCTGCAAAATGTCCATGCTCAAAGCCGTTCCTCCACCCATGCCCTTCTGTCACGTTTATTTCTGACAACCGTAATGCTGATGTAAATTCCTCTGTCAGGCCAGATACAGAGTGACCACACATACAGAGAATAGATGTAATCTCTATAGGAGTGCATGATCCAAACACAAACACACACACACACACACACACACACACACACACACACACACACACACACACACACACACACACACACACACACACACACACACACACACACACACACACACACACACACACACACACACACACACACACACACACACACACAGGTAACAATGTGTGTTGTGTCAGGTGTTCAGCTCTGCTTTAAAGACCAGCATCATGCGGCATATTGAAGTCAGTTTGTGTTCATCTAAGGCCATGTGTTATTCAGAAGTGTCTATGTCTTCATTGTGTGTGTGTATGTGTGTGTGTGTGTGTTGTCTCATTATCAAATTCAGTGTGAATTTATTACTGATTTAAAGCAATTCAGATCTATTTATTCCTGAAATGTGCTCACTTTAAGTCTTGTAACATGGGAAAATTGGCAATTTATTTTTACATAATAATGTGTGACCTGAGAATAAGAAGAGGCTGGATAGTGGCCGCCACTTCACTTGAGACAAGAGGACTATCTCCTGTCATACTAAAAAGTGAGGAATATGTCCTGGGAAAAACGCAAATTCAAAAATGCAACCCATGTGTGCTGCAAGCCCTGCCCCTGGAGAGCATTTAGCAAAGGTGCCTAACACAAAATAAATAGACGTAAGATGCCTAAAAAAAAGTTTTAGCATGGAAAAACTGTAAAATGGGGACAGGAATATTTATAACTTAATTTTTTTAATATACATTGCCTGACAAAAAAAAAAAAGCCACAATCTGGATTTAAATAACAAATAGTTAAGAGCCTTCCATTGGATAATTACTGCAGTGATTAATATGGTGCAGCTGCAACAAATTATTTAAATTTGTGTGAATTATTTAAATGAGAAGTGTGTAGCTTCTCATTTCTTAAACAGTCATGTTATCAGATGTATTCTGTGGTTGTATCAAAGATGATGCTCTGTTCCAGAAGAGTTACATTTAAAATAAAATGAATGACATAAAAACTGAGCAATTAATTATTAAAACCTGAAAGTATAGTGGTGAAGGTTCATTTTTGAGAAAGAAATGTGGTCAGAAAAACATCCTGAATGAGAGTGATGGGAGATCACTTCAACGCTTAGTGAAGGGAAGAACATTTCCATGTGCACAATGTGAAAAGAACTCAAGGGATTAAACACACCTTGGTGTAACCATAAGAAAAACACTTATCAGTGAGGCTAATTAGAAAAAAAAAAGGTTTAAAATTGGTAGGGAAAACAAAGAATGGAATGAGGTCATTCCAGCATCGTGGGCGCAGCAGAGTAAGAAAACCCCATCATGCCTAGTGTACAAGCTTGCTTCTGTTGGACAGGTCTAGGTCCAGTAATGTTATGTGGCCCAAAAATAAGGTCAACTGCCAGCCTGAATATACTGAGTTACCAGGTTTTTCAATCAGTTAAATTTTTTTTTCTTCTTTTCTGATGGCTTTCATTCCAAGATGAAGACTCCAGGTATCATAAGGCTCAAATTATGAAAGAATGGTTCAGGGAGCATGAGAGATCATTTTAACACGTGGATCGGCTTAAAAAAAGTACTGACCTTAACCTTATTGAGAATCTTTGGGATGTGTTCAAGACTTTATGAAGAGGTCCGACTCCCATCGTCAATACGAGTTCTTGGGGAGAAATTAATGTGCCGGAAATAAATGTTGAGATGTTGCATAAGCTTATCAAAAACGATAAAAAGCAAAAGGCAGTCCAATGAACTGTTGGAGTGTGTGATGGTTTTTGGCTGGTCAGTGTACTATCATATTGGAGAGCATAAAAGCTCTGAAACACCAATTAAAAGAGCATTTTTAATGAAATCTCTTAGCTAGCAGGATGGCGGGAAAGTTGGCAATTTCCAAATATGCCCCGGTTCTCAAAGGGTTTGTGAAGCAATGTCCATGAATTTTTATTATTATTATTATTATTATTTTTTGCTACAGTGGTGGAAATCCCACCCCAGCATCATCGAAAGCTATTTTATAAAGTTTTTCAATTTTATAAACTGTTTCAGAGGTCACTTGAATTGGAGTTTAATCCAAACCTAAAGAATTAAAAAAAAAAAAACTTGCTGGCTTTATTTCCTAATATTTAATAAAACCAAATAAAAAAGTTTCAAGAATAACATGTTATATGGCACCAACACACATCCACTGTCTATATGCTTCTCTTCTGTAGGGTGGAGTCTTTCCCAGGGGAATTAGTGCACAAGCCAGGGTACACCCTAAATGGGGTTCCAACTAGTCACTGGAAGCAAACACACACACACACACACACACGCATGCACGCACGCACGCACGCACGCACACACACACACACACACGTACTGTTTGGGAAGTATCCATAGTACTCAAAGAAAAGTACACGAGGGAGTATGCAAACTCCACACACACAGATCACAGTCAAGAAGCCCCAATCCCTTGGAAGTATGATGGCAAGAGTGCCAACCACTAAGACACTGTGGCACATTATTGTTGGATTATTTTTGAATCTATTGCACACTGTAGTAACATAAAAAATCCCAAATGCAATGCAACAAAGTAAGCCATGAAACGAGTTTGCTGTAACTTTTCTGATGAGGGTACAGTATATACTGCTGGATTTTGGACATGCCCTCAAGCTGTATTTGCATGTGCAACAATAGCTGCATATATTTTTGTGCTGTATCTTAGATTTCTCTCGGAGTTACTGCTTTATGCCTGTACATGTGAAGGTGTGGGATTGTATTTTGTGCATTTTCTTGCTGACCATCATATCTTTGTCATTGATGGCTTTTGCGCCTTGTTGCTTCGGTAAACGGCTCTTTGAACTACCAAGGGCATGTTGTTCTCATAAGTGATTTCTGCTGAATAAGAAGATTAAAAATAGACTAAATAGAAACAGGCTGTACTGTACTCAAGGCTACATCAGCCTGCCTCCTTCCTGAATCCTTTATGTTCTCTCTCCCGCCTTCACACCTTGCCTGGTGTTTCTTGTGAATAATTGATTTCAGGAGAATTTAACTAAAATATGTGACAGTCAAGTAACATAAAACAAACAGTAATTAACATGGCAGAATAAAGATAGCAGTTATAGTTTAATGCTTAACTATTAGTCATTAATTCATGGCTGTAAATTGTTCCACAGTGTTGTTTGACAGCAGTAAACAGTGTAGATGCTTAATGGTTACTTAAGGTCAGGGGTTAAACCCCCTAGCCTTGCCAAGCTGGCACTGTTGGGCCCGAAGTACCTCATGCTTTGGAGGTAGTATGTCATGACTGAC
The DNA here is from genome assembly GCA_011419295.1 of Clarias macrocephalus. NCBI lineage: Eukaryota > Metazoa > Chordata > Actinopteri > Siluriformes > Clariidae > Clarias > Clarias macrocephalus. The sequence goes on from JAAGKR010001113.1 coordinate 29,811, forward strand.
CCAATACTCTGCCCACTGCCAAGTGTGAAAAAAAAAAAGAATTCCACTGTGCTGTAATGTACAGTATATGTGACAAAAGAAGCGTTTCAGGCTGCCACTTGATCTCCTTTTTATAACATTCACTTTTTATATTTCATTGATTGATTGATTGATTCATTTATTTTTTCCTTTATATAACCATGTAATATCCTACTGAGATTCCAAATCTCATTTTCAAGTGAGAACTGGCCAGGACGACAGACTCGGCACAAAATAGATGACAATCACACATTAAGACGGGATTATTAATAACAATATAATTTGGTTAAAAAAGCAATGAGATAAAAAAAAAAACAATGGACTAATTAAAACAGCAACCCTTTCCAATTGATTCAAGTTCTCCAAGAAACAAGCCGTCTATAAATTCCCCCGGGGTTATTTTCTACTGCAGTTCATTCCAGACAGTAGGAGCAGCAAGCTTGATTGCTTTTTTTTTTTTTTTTTCATATTCAGTTTGGGTCCTCCAAACAGCAAATAAAACAAACTCCTAAGATCTCAAATAATATTGGGAAACACAAACAGGATTCATAAAAACTGACAAATAAGGCAGTAGCAACTTCAGACTAGCCTTATAAACAACAGCAAAAAAAAAAAAAAAAAAAAAACCCAGTGAGTTGACTCACGCATAGCAACACGTGGCAATTCAACTAAAGAGTCCAGCATGCAGTGATGGCTTCTGAAACGGCTCCCAGTGACTTATCTCAGAGCACTTTGATAGACTGTGTCAACGGATTTGTCAATCAGACACTCAGCCGAGGCTCGCATGTAAACAATACCACAGTAATCCATCAGTGGTAAAACAATCAGGTACTCCTTCTGTATCACGTATTTGTTTTGAACCCTTATGCTTTGTATTGGGTCCTTGGGAACCCAGAGCCTCTTTAGCAGTTAAAAAACATTCTGAACATTGTTTTGTTAGCTTGATATTTCAAGGCGTTTCCTAATTTTGTGGAATCTGTCAATAAACAGTCATTTTGTACTGATAGTGTGCTCCAGACACTCCCTACCATAATTTTATATAGAACTTCTGTTTAGGGTTTCAGATATAACCCGCTATTATATATAAAATATAAATTAATGTAAAAATTGGGTAGATCTAATGCACCATTGTTATTTATGTGCATGCAATTTGGGTTTGTTATATTGATTGTTGTGTATTTTTTTTGAACGCCTACGGAAGTACGCAAAAACTGGAAGTACGCACCAAAGCTGCTTTGTATGGTGAAGCAAAATCCAGTCAAAATTTGGTTTTGTAAGTCAAGCCGCCCCAAGCCGTGGCGTTCATATGCCAAGGGTCGACTGTAAAGTCAATAAGAACAGAACATAAGGTCTATGTTAATATATTAATTATGGCTTTAATTAAAACTCAGTAAATACTAATCAGAAGAATGCAGGATAAAATACTGTGAACGACAGTTTAGCTGTTTCTTACAGAATGATTCCTCTCAGTAAAATTCCTCTCAGTTGGAAAGTACTCTCTCAGAAGCAGAAGAAAAAAAAAACCCTTACAAGCTGCATGCCAGTGCTATAATGCACCTCACTGTTTTTCCTCAGACAGGAGCTCTGACTTTGCTGGAGTAATCTTGCTGATGATAAACAACTTTTGGTGTTCAGGACAGAAGATGGGTAATGGAAGTTATAGACAGTGTGTGTGTGTGTGTGTGTGTGTGTGTGTGTGTGTGTGTGTGTGTGTGTGTGTGTGTGTGTGTGTGTGTGTGTGTGTGTGTGTGTGACGGGAGATACTTGGCTTATTGCTCGCAGGCAATGACAAAGAGCTTTTATGACTGCAGGTTGAGGTGACTTTTTGAAAGTCCCGATCTTAGATCAGTCGCTGTGCAATTTTTTCCCCCCTAACCCTTTTTCTCAAAAGACATGGCCATTTTGTTTACTGAGCAGACTAATCAGACAGCTGACACTTGCTATTCCATTTCTCCTGCCAAAGTCCTCATTTCTGTGCTTGTGGATGTGAAACTGTATTATTTCCATGGGAGAAAGCAGGGAGAACCTGAGGGCGTCTTTGAAAGAGCAGCATTGTTTGTGCGCTTGAGAGAATCACCTTGAGATTGATCTGACGCTAGAGACTAATATGGAGGCGGTGCAGTCTGTACGTTAGTGTGTGCCATCAAGCTGTGCCCATCTCAATGATTTAGTGCCACTGACAGCCAACAAAGTGAATAAACTCTGTCTAGCATGACCTTTGGGATGACTATCTCCAGGCACTGCTGGAAATCACAAAACAGCACCTATTCAGGAGGTCTCTTTGTGCATGCAGTAAGAGTAAAGAGCTGTATCAGGATTCACCCTGATTATGCTTTTGCACAGAATTGTATTTAATGTATACAAGCTCTAGCATTTGAGTTGCACTGGGTTAAATTCGGGTGGCAAGTTTATAACAACAACAGTACTATGAGAGTAAATGAAAAATGTTAATTCTTTTTCAGCTTTAAAAATATTTTAGATGGTAATCCTGTATGAAAGCCTATTGGCATAATAATAATAATCTGAATTATATTCGATTTAGCAGTTATTCAAATCTTTAAATGTCTTTTTCAAAGGCTGGTTTAATTAAAAATTTATTTTGATGCTAATATGCTTCCATAATCCTGTAATTTTTGTTTGTAACATTTGTAAGGTTACAGCTATAATCAGATTCCTATAGCAGTCACAATAACACTTTTACTTGTTAAAATGAGCATTTACAGATTTTATGTCATTTTTAGTTACTTATTTTTATTTTTTTAATATAATAGAGCCAAAATTAAAGATAGACTAGAAGACAGAGCATAATATTGCATATATTGCATGACATGGCATATTCTGAATATAAAATGATGAAAAAAAAAACTTATATCTTAGCAGTCAGTAAAAAAATAAATACAGCAATAACCTAACCCAAAAATCATATTATTATTATTATTATTATTATTATTATTATTATTATTATTATTATTATGCCAATATGCTTCCATATAGGATTACAATCTAAAAAAATATATATATATATATATATTATATTTTAAATATATCATATAAAAATATCAGATTCAATATTTTTTAATCTGAAAAAGATTAATTTTGTAATTAAATCTTAATTTCTCAAGGTGAGACAAGTGTCCATACATTTAACAAAGCAGCCTCTAATGGAGGAGATGGCCATAAGAAAAATGTTCATAATAAAGACCAAGAGGGCATAAATTATTACAGCTAAAAAAATTTCAATGCATACTGTACATTTATAATTTATGTAACTAAACATTATATTGATTGAAAAAATACCAAATTTGAATAAATGTACCTAATTAAAAATAATTTAACTGACTTAGTACTCATCTCAGCAAATTAGGCTGGTTTGCTACTTACCTATTGTGGTTACTTATGTAATGTGTGATAAAAAATTATGTAACAAAATGCAAAGTGAGCAAACAGACGAAAAATCTAAATCAAATCAACACACTTGCACACTTGCAAAAAACATCAGGATCAGAGTCAGGTGTATGATTAATCAGTTATACCGAGCAGGTGCTAATGATAGGTTGAAACACAGTCATTAACTAAAACAGAAACAGCTCTGTCGGAGGCTTAAAACTAGGAGAGGAACAGCCAAACTCTGCTACAAAGGTAAGGTTCATGTCACAGGTCATAGACCATGGCAAAACTGAGCACAGCAAAGAGATACAAGATACTGCATCAGCATGGTCTCTCCCGGGCAACAATTTCAAGATGTGCTGTTCAAGCTTTTTTTATTTTCAAGAAGAACAAATAAATGGGTAAAGCTGAAAACCATAGACTCCGTGGTCAGCTAAGGAAACTTAATGCATCAGATGTAAGGCACATCATGCTTACTTCAATTCGACATCGGAAGAAGCCTGGTGTCTAAGCTATACCAGTGATGGTATAGGTATAGAGGTGCTCTGTACTGATGAGACAAAATAATGAAATATTTGGCTGTAGCAGGGGGCAGGTTGTTTGATGAAGGGCTGAAGAGTGGTACAAAAATGAGGGTCTGCAGGCAACAGTGAAGCTTAGTGGAGGTTCAATTTTATGCCCATATTTCTACAAATGGCGAGTTGTCAGGATTAATAGTGTCCTCAATGCTGGGAAATACAGGCAAATACTTATCTGTCCACTTATCCAGGCGTCTGATTGGCCCCAAATTTATTCTGTGGCAGGGAAATGACCTGAAACATACAGCCAATGTCATTAAGAACTATCTTCAGCATAGAAAACAATCCTGGAAGTGATGGTTTGACCCCCACAGAGACCTGATCTCAACCTTATCAAGTCTGGCTGGGATTACAAGGATTCTTCTTGTATGTAGTAACTCCGTGTGAGGCAGACTACATCCACAAACAATCTATGGTTAATTCTCCAAGGTGTTTAAAAAAAAAAAAAAAAACTGTGAAAGTGTACCTAAAAGAACTGAGGCCATTCTGGTTTAGTGTGGTCACACCAAATACAGATTTGATTTGGATTTACTTTCCATTTTGATTAATTGATAAGAATAAACCATTACCACCTCTACGTTCAAAAGCATTCTCACTTTGTAGCATTTGTTTTTTGCAAATCCTTGGCAGGTTATAAAAAAAACAGCCATTGGTGTACATGTAAAACAACTTCACTTTCAGAGATCATGCTTCCTCCGGTGATGGTTTGTGGTCATGTCTGTGTAGGTGGAGATAATTGTATTTTTTCCTGTTATTTGATGAAGACAAAGATTTCACTATGTCCTATATCATTCCCTTATGCTTCAACAACAGCACACACCCTCAAATAATAGTTCCAGTCCATTCCAATATCAAATCAGATTGAGGGAAGAAACATCCCAAATATACCCTGTCTCTTCTGTTTCCACTCCATTTGTCCAGACAGTCATTATGCCACCCTTCCGTCTCACCTCTTTCCAGTGAAACTTGATCTATTGGTAATCTGTCGCTTGTCTTTGTTGCTGGTGACCATGGAGTGCTCTTGGTGAATTTGATAGCACTAAAATGCTAGAATTAGTTTCCCGGTTGGGCCATTTTGTCTTCTGCATGGGCCATAATGTACCTCTAATGGCCTTGATTTTATGTTCCAGCTCCCACTGGCCTAGCAATAGAGCTTAACATGCCTGCTGTGGGAATACTGAATTCCCAGTGTTCTTTCTTCCTGTGAGTTCCGACCTCTAAATACATTAAAATCATTGTGAGACTAATGAGGGACTGAACTGTCCGATATTTTGCAACATTCCGTTCTAATTGCTGACTTCAACATCCGGCCATTTCTAAGTTGAGCTTTTTTGCCTCATAATTGTGGTGATAATTGTTTTTTTAAGCCAATCATGCGGCAACAGTGCAACGCAAATCATTTAAATACAGCTTAAGAGCTTTTGCAAATGCTCCCAACAAACATTAGAATTGGGGGAATGTGCTCTCAGAGACTTGGCACAGTTGTTGGTGCCAGATGAGCTGGTTTAACTATTTTAACTGGTGTTTTACTGCTGTGGTATGCTGGGACTTTCACTCAAAATTCTCCACAGTTTGCACAGAATGGTGTGAAAACATAAAGCATCCAACGAGCTGTAATTTTCGGAAAGGAAACAGCTTGTTAAAAAGAGAAGTCAATGAAGAATGGCCAGACTCATTCTAGTCTACAATAGCTTGACTACAGTGCTCTTTAAAACTGTGCTGAACAGAAAAAGCATCACAGCATGTAGTGATCCTTAAGACTACACAAGATCTCAGCGACTTTAACTGTGGAATGGTTGTTGGTGCCAGATGGGCTGATTTGAGTTTTTCAGACACTTGACTATGGTAACTCAAAAAATCACTATTCACAACTGTGGTGAGTAAAAAAGCATCTTAGAATGCACGACACATCAAACCTTGAAGTGGATGGGCTAGAACAGCAGAAGACCACATGTTCATTCCTGTCTGCCAAGAACAAGAATCTTAGGCTACAGTAAACACTCACTCTGCTCATTGACCTGAATGCTGCCCAAGACTGAAACTGGGCAGCTAAAGATCAAACAACGACCAGGTGAACATTAAGTGAAGCTCTTGACCTGCTACTACACGATTGGGTGATTGGATAAACGCGTGAAGAAGCAGGTGTACAGCTGTCCCTATTAAAGTGTCCTGGGAGTGTATATTGCCTTAAATTTGCCAAATTCCTCATTTCCTCATGTAAATTCAGTGGCAGATTGAGACACTCCATATTCATTGTGAGTGAGTGTGCGTGCACGCGTATGTGTGTGTGTGTGTGTGTGTGTGTGTGTGTGTGTGTGTGTGTGTGTGTACTGATGATAGAATAGGATGGAGTGATAGTATGAAATCCTCACTGACAGATACTGCATCTGTTCTTCTATTCTTCTTATGCTGTCCTAGAAAAAAGTGTCGTCTAAACATTCGAAACAATCGCTATAATTGTGCATTTCTGGGGTTTGGAGCATGTCATGTATACGACTTGCCCAGGTTTGCTCTCAACGATGTGGTAATTAAGCTATAATTTTTCCACAGGCACTGGAAGACGAGGAGATATACGCACCCTGACAAAGGCAGATAATTAAGTGCTGCATTAATTGGCGTATGTAGATTTAGACGAGGTGTTCAACACAAGACGCAAGCCCCTTCTTCCTCTTCACGAACAAGATAACATGATGCATAATGATTTTCTCCTGCTGCTCTGGTATTTTTATCATCCCACTCTGAATATTATTCTTGGCCAATCATTTAAGAGTGCATGCCAAGGCCAGGGATAATTGAGGGCAAATCTGATATTTAAACGCATTCAGTCCAAGCAAGATCCCCCAGATCTGGACCATAACACAAGAGAACCGAGTGTTCTCTCTACTCTGCTAACAGACTTGATTAATCAGTATCGGAATGATGAGTTGCACCAGAAGTATTAACACATTCACACTAGAGCCTTCAGAATTCATTTCCTATTCACACACTATTTAAAATGGCTCAATCTTTAAGAACATAAAAGTTTTTTTTTTCTCAGTGTTCATTTTATTTGTACGTCCACCACTCATTCAGGAAATGATCCGATGTGTAGTGCATAAAATCTTAAAATCAGTTTAGGGCAAACATTTTGAGGAGTGCCGATATCTTGTTGATGTGAGAGGTCAGAAAGGAATGGGCATACTGGTGCAAGTGATTGGTAACTTAAATGAGCACTCTATACCACAGTGGTGAGCAGAACAAACATGTCAAAACTTAAGAATAACAGAAAGAACACATCAGGTTCCAGTCCTTTCAGCCAACAAAAGAAACATAGGATAATCAAACATTACTTATTGAACATTACTTATTGAACATTACTTGCTTTACATAAATCAGATGTGAAATTTGGTCTCAACACCATAAATCCATGGGGGCCAACTCAGACTCCTGCCAGTGGTGTAATAATGTAGGGAATGTTTTTCTTGACAAAAATGTGCATATGTTAGACCTTTTACATTTTTTTTATGGAATGCTATCAAGTCAGCATGAACCAGAATCTTAAAGGAATGTTTCTGACTGTGTGAATTCCCTACTGTGAAGGATTAAGCCTTATTAGATTAAAGAGGAGGTGGCTTTCTCATATTATTACGGTGCTCCTAATTACGAGGCAAGTGTGTGTTTGTTCTTAATATAATGGATGGATAGATAGATAGACTCAGCAACTAAATGCAGTTTAGCATTAGTGCAAAATAGTATTGTATATACATCAGTCCAAATATGGGCATTGTGCAATTTATATAAGGTTAAATAAGTAGGTTAAATGGCAGATGAACACTCAGTCGACTTATCCTTAAAAAGTTTTCTAAGTTTACTAATAAACCAGCAATACTGTATTTATTTGATAGTTTAAAGTATGATAAAATCGCCTCTATATTGCACAAACTTTCTAGTTTCATGACCCCGTTTAGAGTCTCATGGCCATATTAAATGGTGTGCACACTTACGTAATTAGCATGATTTCACTAAATCTCTTACAATATTTACACCGTAGTCTCAGCTTCACGCTTTCTGCCAGGGATACTTAATGCTTTCTGTATACCTATAAGCTGCCAAGTATTGAATCTGGAAGACATACTTTTATGTTTAGATAAATGTGCAGAGATTAATCTGATCTTATCGTCTAGGGCTATTCATGAATCAAAATATTGACTACATAATAGACACCTGTTTGATGGTTATTTGAATGCCTGCCAGAGTCGTATTCATATATCCTCTCATTAGCCTTGAGATTTTTATGGGTATTGTGGTTATCCATGCATTGTGTAATGCGTGTGTTCAAACAGGCTGTAGTTCTTGTTAGGAAGGAGTTTGACTGCCTTTATAAAAACTGTGTTGTGCAGGATTGTGGTATCAGTGAGGTTAAAGCAATGGAGCAGAAGAGACGTGTTCAGTAGCATAGTAAGAGTGTTTGGTAAATGCCAAAGGTTGAACTTTATTCTACTGGGGGGGGGAAACATTCTGTCCTATGCTCACGTATTTCCTCATTCTCGTTGTTAGTAGTCTCGGTTTGGGTATTTCCTGCAACCTTCTCATTAGTAAAAAAAAGCTGAAAGTTTCTAAACCTACTTGTACTGTTTTTTTTTTTTTGTCATTAGTATTCTTGAATTGTGTGTATGTGCATGTTTGCTACCCCCTTGCTCACATTGAGATTGACTTGGATGTGTGACAGTTTTACTCCTATCTAATTGCCTCCCTTGCTGCCTCCTCTTCTGTCTGCAGCCTTGCTGAAAATAACAGACTAATTGATTAAGGCATCATTTGGGGCAAGAGGTCACAGCTGGGCTGGGTGGGGTCATCCTGTGCACAGTGTGTGTGTGTGTGTGTGTGTGTGTGTGTGTGTGTGTGCGTGCGAAGAGCAGGACAGGCATTCAGATGCCAAAGTGACAGACACACTGTCCAGAACCTAAAGTCACATGTCAGGGCAGCCGTGCTTCTTGTGACATGTCCGGACATGTCTGCGTCTGGGATCAACAGTCTCATCAGGGTGCTCTGGTGATAGACAGTATCTGATGAAGCGCAGTAGTTTGATGGTCCCTGAATGTTGGTTATTAAGTGAAATTAGATAGACACATGGTTAAACCTAAGGCTGGACACACACGCATGCACACACTTTTCCTGTCACTCAAATATTGGCTCAATTAGATGCTTCAGTTTAATGTGCTGATATGTTTCCTCTGCCTTTTTTTTCCCTCCATCACTCTCCCTGTGGCCAACAGACTTTATAGTTTGTCTTTCCCGGAGGTTCTGCGCCTCTCACTAAGCACGGACAGACTAATTAAAAGTGTCCTGGAACATGCCAGAAGGGCAGATTCAACCAAAACACTGCATTATGAAAGGGCATATGGAAAAGAAGCTGTCTGCATACACAGATAGCAGACATTATTTTTCAAAACACCATTAAGCTGTTATTCAAACATGCATGAACACAAGCTCACAATCACATGTCGCATAATGTGCACATTTTATATAGCACTGCTGCGGCTTGAATGCTTCTTCACAGTTATTATAGACATTTTCTTCATCTGCTATAAGTGCAAATACATTACACATGGCAGTCTACCTATGTGAAAGTAATTCACGCCATGTGAGTAGAACTGCTCACGCTAAATAACACAGCATCAAATAGATAAATTGTTAATTTTTTTTTTCTACGGTGCTGTTCGAATCTGAAAATTGACAGCCTCTGTCCATTACACAACACGGATGAGGCCAGACGGGAGCCGAGGCTGGTTTAACAGAATCAGATTATGAAATATCAAATCTATCAAATTCATATCTCTTTATTGGCACACCTGTGCACCACAGAGTGCTATAAATAAAAATATATAAAAATATCGTAAATATGTATTTATATTTTTAGATGACATCCAAGTGCCTGTGTATCAGAACAGTCTACAACGTATGAAGGAGAAAATGCAGATGCATTGTAAAGTAGCACAGTTCATACTGTAATAACACTTCAGCTGATTAAAGTAATGAGGGATTGTGGTAAATAATATCTAATCATATGGTAATGCTAGGCTTCTTTTCTCTCTCTCTCTCTTTCTCTCTATAAATCTGCTGTTCTGAAGCAAGGTGACTTAGTCGTTAGCACTGTTGTCTTGCACCTCCAGGTTCCATCCAATTCCTGTGTGGTCTGTGTTTATGGAGTTTGACTGTTTTCCCTTGTGCTATGTGTGTTTCCTCCGGGTACTCTGGTTTCCTTCCACAATCCAAAGACATGCAGATTAAGCTAATTGGCATACCCAAATTGCCCAGAGTGTGTTCTCTTCACTGGATTGGCACTCCATCCAGAGTGTATCTCGTCTTGTGCCCCAAGTCCTGGCATGAGCCTCCCCAATCAATTATAGTTTATTGTATCAATTTTATGTCTAAAGCATAGTATTTGATTTGATTCATAGCACAACATGCATTTTTGCACTTTATGGGACCCTATGTGTGTTTTTTTTTTTTTTTGGGTATTTGTAATCTTGATACATTTACCATGAAGTGACATCTCTACCATTTGGAAGATACAAGACAAAACAAGTAATAATAAAATAATCTATTGTTTCTTATTATTGCCCTAAGTAAATACAAATAGAAAACTCCATTGGTTTTTGGTTAGTGAAGATGTTGAAATGATAAGTTATAACCTGCAGGAATATTTTTCCTAAGGTGTTAACATGACTTCAGTGACAACTGAATGCTGCCTAGCTAGATATATTGGACACCCATCATCCAGCACACTAAATATAGCAAAGAATGAGTAATAATAAACACCATCAGAGTGCTTATCATAAAACATTTATTCAACTAAATCAACTACAAACATGACCCCTAAAGACCCCATCTCTCAGCGCATACACTTTGGCTCACCTGAGTACTGATTGTCATCACCTGACCATTATTCCGAGCAATACTGAAGGACTCTACACACATAGGCAGATGTACCTTTATAAAGCTTTCAATGTGAACTCATTTACTGTATTCCCAAAGTCTCACTCACTCTCAGTCATTGTTTATACTGCTTTATCCTGTATTTAGGGTAGCAGGGGGCCTGGAGCCTATCCCAAGAGACTTAGGGCATGAGGTGGGGTACACTATAAATGGGGTGCCAATCTCTTGCAGGGTACACACACACACTAACCCACACTTACACACTCATTCACAGGCTATAGGCAATTTGGGAAAGCCAATTAAGCTAATCTGCATGTCTTAGGACTGTAGGAGGAAAGTGGAGTACCTGGAGGTACCAAGCATGGGGAGAACATGCAAACTTGATGCACACAGACCCCAAGGCGGAAATGGAATCGGAAGGTGCAAGGTGACAGTGCTAACCACTAAGCCACTGTGCCAAGTCTATGAAATAAAAATATCTTTTAAACTTTTAGGGGCAAAGAAGAATAATCTTCTGGCCAATCACAATTCATCCACACTTCACCCACAGAGAATTAATCCACACTTTGGTATAATAGTTTTTATAGTGTATATTATTGCATATTGTATTTCAAATATAATCAAATACATATAGCAGAGTATTGCTGTATAACATCCTACCTGTTGGCAGTGTGTGTCTCTAGTCCATTGCTCCATTCTGTTTTTGCTAATTTGTCAAACGCGCCACAGTGAGAGTTTGCCTGTGGAGATACTTCAGCTGCCAAGCGGGATGGCATGTTTCATAATTCACAGCCAAAAACTCTTTCTCAGAGAAAATGACTCAGAGACTACATTTATCTATCTTCATATGCAAATGAAACTTTTGTCATTGATCTGGCTGCTGTTCCCTATAATCAGCAGAAAGCAAAGATTAACAGTAGGATCTTTCTCAGTTTATTCGCTTTGTTTCCAAACGGAGGGGCAGAAAGCATTCGAGTCATGGGGAAATGTCTCATTATGGCTGAGTTCGGCCAGCTCTGAAGGACGGCAGCCAGCAGTCTCAGTCAATTACTCTCATCTCCGAGGCCCCAGCCGCGCCTCAAACTGCTGAAATGAACGAGTCTGTCTTTGGCGAAGTGCTCGCCGCTGATAAGCCACTGCAGACTAGAAGACTGACATGAAGCCAATTAAAAATTTTGTGCTTTGTCTGATGAGATAGGAAGAAAATGAGAACTCTTCAAATGGATTTCTTGTTGCTTGTTGGGTGGGGATGAGAAATTGATTAACACCCCTGTCTGAAATGCTGGAGCGCTCGCCCATCAGTTTGTAATGGAGAATTTTTTTTGGGGTGGTTTCTGGACTGGACAAGGCCTTCCTCAAATTCATCTTATGAATAATGAATACAAATTGCAATGGAGATTTAAAGTATTTCATGAGTTCATGTGGATATCTTTATTCCACAGTAACCAGGGGTTCCAGCTGTCATCTCTAATCACTTATTCTATTTACAGTAGTGTGGCTCAGTCACGGGCAGATGCACACATGCTAATGTTGTATCAATACAAGCTGTGATATGTTCTCCTTTAAAAAGAAATCACATGCCAGTACACACACACTATTGGTTTTCTTCTTTAACATGTATAGCTCAGCTTCTCATGCTGTGTAATGGATGTTAATTGTACTGGCAGTCATCCAGAGTGGTCTATCCAGAGACCCACAGAAGATTGGCTAGTGTGTGATTGCAGCCCAATTCTCAACCAATGGGAAACTGGTGGTGACCTGGGTGACCTAGCCAGATGGCCTCTGTCACGTCAATCTCAATAGCCTGCAGTGACTTTTAGCATGACCTTCACTGTTGTCATCTTACTCAGTCTGGTCCTTTTTTTTTTTTTTTTTTCATTTGGTCATTTAAAAAAAAATTGAAAGCACCAGCTACTTAGTGGATAACCTTTACCCCAGCCATTATTGTTTATCCTTACATCAGACAACATAATTTTTTTTAAAGGATCTCATTGACTTTCTTCATGGCATGGTTCCTAATTTGAGCATTTCAGAAATTGCAGTTTGATTTAAGCTCACATGAACTCTATGGGGTGGCACGGTGGTGTAGTGGTTAGCACCGTCGCCTTGCTCCTACAGAGTCTGGATTTGATTCCCAGTCAGGCCAAAGATTCCCGTCTCTATGTGCATGGAGTTTGCATGTTCCCCCTGTGCTTGGTAGATTTCCTCTGGGTATTCCAGTTTTCTCCCACAGTTCAAAGACCTGCAGATTAGGCTATGGAGTGTGTGTATGTGTGTGCCCTATGATGGATTGGCACTCTCTCCAGTCTCCAGGATGTACCCAGGCTTGTGCAGTAAGTCTCCTGGGATAGGCTTCAGGCCCTCTGCGTCCCTGAATACAGGATAAAACGGTGTAGATGATGAGTGAGCGAATTCTATGGTTACTCAATAACCACTCTTTACAATGATGGTGAGCAGAAAAGCTTTAAAGGTTGAAGAATGAAAAACAAAAACATCACCTGGTCATTTCACAATCTTCGGTTTTCCGGTATGACAATGATGTTATGATGATTTTGCCCTTTTGTGCTCAAGCCACATGTTCGGTCAGTTGGATCCTCATTAAGCGAATGGATGAGCAGGTGCATGGTTGTCCCTATTAAAGTGGCCAGTCAGTAAAAATCAGTACACTTTCATTCTGTTAGCCAGGCAGTTATTAGTGAATCACTTGCCGTAGTGAAACGCAAAGTGCAGCTCATTTGAACAGCTGCATTAAATGGCGTGAGCACATGCACACTCCAGCACTGAATATAATCAGCGCTTAGCGGGACGACGGTGAGCCAGCGTGAATCGAGGCGCTCACAGACTGCACAGCCTTTTCGTCCCATTTGATATGCCAGTTTTAATGAAGGTTTATTCTGAAAAGCTAATGACTAACTCCCACAGCACAGAGGAAGGTAATCGTGGCACCGCTTTCAATCACAGAGTGACATGGAGATACATTACAAACTCAGACTGCAGGATGTCGCGGAATATTCATGCGCGGATTTAATGTGCAGACGGATTCTCAGCTCAGCCGCCAGGTGTAAATATTCATCCTGTTCCTTGCTGCCTTTTGATATCATTCAATAGCCCTTCATAAGCCGGAAGAAACTTCTAGATGATTCCATGTCTGAGGTGTCATTTTCCTTTCCACTGAGGCTACACTCACACATATGTAAAGGAAACAAAAAAGACATTTTAAAGACATGTTAAGTATCCTTCTTAACAACCTGATTCATTTGAATCATTTATTCTTGTCTAAGCCACTATATGTACACTTTTTCTCAACAGGAAGTTACATCACACTAATCATCCAAGGAGCATTCAAGTCAAACCGGGACATTTGGTTATGCATTATAACAATAATGATAATAAGGAAAAAGTCCCTTTATTTCTCTATATAATCCCCTGCTACACCGATGCACTTTTTCCAACGTTTGACTAATGCTTGGATACCATCAAGATAGAAAGTTTCCTGTATAGTTGAGAGCCATGATTGGACTACCTGCTTTACTTCTGAAATTCTGGCCTCCCAAACATGTGGAAATGTGGCAATAACTCCCAGCTTGAGTTCCTGTAATGTGCAAGTGGTGTTCATGATTGATTGTGTGTACAGTTCCCACAGACTGATCCGTCTCTTCCACAAGTTGGCGACAAGTTATGCGTCAGTTTTCAAGTATCATGCGTTCCTCTCACTGAATGTTCACTGAAAGACTTCAGTGGGCTTTGAGCCATCTCATCCAGGATCATTAGTCACGTATAAACGGGCTCCATTAAAACATTTGCACCATTCAAATGTTTTACTGCAGCTATTACTCTCACTGTAGTGTGCTTGAAGTCTTCTGAAAACATCAGTCAGGTTAGGGCCTTCATTCACAAGAAATTTCATCACACGTCTCAGTTTTACTTGAATGCCCCTCAGACAAAATATCCTGAAGGTCATAAGAAGAGGAAAATTTGTTTTCTCATTACTTGTCTTTATTTTTAGTGACGTTCTGAAATTGACTGGCAAAGTCACTTTGAAAGCACAAGCCTGCAACCTTAATTATAAATTGAAACTCCATTTTTAATGAAAGTATGTTCTTTATTAGCATGTGTGCTAGTCAACCATGCAACCAGCGTTTTTAAATTTTTTTTTATTATTATTATTTTTTTAATGTATGCATAAAAAACAGGCACCAAACGCAGTCATCCTGAGTGAAACATGAGTGGTACAAGATTTTATTTTATGGTTTAATGAATGTTATCTTAGATTGATGAGAAATAGGATTAATGGCACCCCAGGTATGGCGTCAACCTTCTATACTTTACTTTTAAAGAATGTTAGTGCCTCAGCACCTACCCGCTAGGCGATTAGAGCACAGCCCAGTGTAAATTAGACCTTGTCTCTGCTGAATGAACTGGAAATCCGTCTCAGTGACCTCTTATTAAAGTTTCTCGAAAAGCAGATCGTTTTTTTTACTCTATAGCTGTCTGTGTGTATCAGCTGCAGGTGGATGCCAAAGTCTCAGTGCCAAGTGTGTGTAATTACTTCGGAGTTAACGACATGAGAGCCTGGCTGGAGGAGTGTATTCTCTTTAGCACCCTCACACTTGTGCAAGCTTTATGAGTCTTATAGTAAAGCACGTTGCCAGTCGATATTTTATTCTCTCTCTCTCTCTCTCTCTCTCTCGCTCTCTCTCTGTATGCTCATGGCACTCTGTGTGTGAATGGCACTGATAGTCCATGCAACATAAAGCTTCACTGGGCGTCCATTACACCACACGGTCACACCATGGCTCATTTTCCTCCTCATTATTCATTAAGACAAAAGATGCATTGTGTTGTCTTTTTTTCCTCCTTTCACCTCCTTCCTTATCATCAGACATGAATCCTGCTCTCCTGCTCATCATGGCATTAAAAAATGCAGGACGTATTAGCACCTATTCAGAACTCATTAGCCTGGTTTGTGCTTTATCAGAAGTGTGTCTGAGAACAGCCTGGAATGAACTTCTCAAAGCCAGGAGCATTCATGGCTTAAAAAAAGAGAGAAAAGAAATAACAGTAGAAGGTTTGTAGCCCCAGTTGAAGCTATTTATCAAACGTTATGGGAGCGTGTGTTGAGGATATTTTTCTTCTAGTATAGGGAGATATGGAATTGTATTGCCTAACAGGAAAATGCACATCTGTTATAAATTGATCAACCATAACATATTAACATTGTTGACCTGGTCATGGGGACCCAAGTTTCACCCATGCCTGCGGGGCCATCTAGTCTAATTAAACAGAACAGCCAATGAAGCACAAGTTGATGGAAAAAGTCAATGCTGGCCACAGAAGAGAGGCACCAGAAAACCCAGTGCACCAGAGCCAGCGCCTCGGTCTCAAAACTCTCAAAAAAATACAGTATTGTTCTAGAATGTAGAAAATACTACACATAATACTAGACATACTTGTGTCTAAACTTTCAACTGATAGTATTCAAGCACTTATTAAATAGTCAAAAATTTTTTAAAACATTATCAGAGGTGTTCTTGATGAAAGTGCTTCCATGAATCTGGTACTAGTGATACTGTACGTGCACTGGCTTTGTAGGTGGGTTTTGTCAGGCAGCTGTTTTCCCCTCAGTTTTGCAGACCTTACAAACTTTCTTTCACCCATACTGGTGAAACACCTGGGACATGGCGTGATTCATACAGTTAAACATCCCAGTGCTGGTACCATCTATTATTACTTGTGGTATCAATCTCAACCAATCAGATTGCTCGGTCTGAACTAACTGTTACATTATGTATTTTATATCGAAGTTACAGTCTCAATCACTATTACTTTATAATACATGAATCCTGTAGATAATTTTCTGGGAGTTTGTGGAATAATATATATATATATATATATATATATATATATATATATATATATATATATATATATATATATATAATTAAAAATAACAGAGTATATACTGTACTTGATTTTTCAGAAAAACTAATCTGGTCTAGTAAATGAAGTAAATGGGTACTTGGTTTAGAAAACGGTACTGTATCTAAAAAAGGAGTCCAGACAGGCGTGAATGCATTTTAGGGAGATTTTCTGAAATGCTGGTTTTCAACACACTTCACATGTTGCTGCTTAAGATAATGGACAGGATGTTTGAACCATTTCTATTTTAGAAAGTCCTTTTCCAGCCTTTTTGACCCTCAAGTGCTTTTCCAACCATCCTGTTTTTATTTTATTTTATTTTTTTTTAGCAAGAAGCATTCATATACCAACCATTTTACCTTTTATTAATCCTATTTCATTGGTTGTTGACTTTAAGGTTCTTATTTAAAGCATTTTTATATATATATACTATTAACTACACCTACTTATCTGGTTTCTTTTTAAAAACACGGTTTTAAGTGGAAAACAAAATCTTGTTATTATGCATGTGCTGTAATTTTGTATGGAAGATTACTAAAGGGAACTCGCGGGTCAGGGTCCTGAGTGCATCAACTTGGTGGCTATCTGTCTGTTTCAGTAGTGAAGTGCTCTGATTAGACGTTTAACATGGTGTCTATGGTACATTTGGGGGAAAAAATGTCCTCATTCACGATGAAATTCTATGGGGTTCAAGAGCAAGGTCTCATCAAGCTGCATTATGAGATGGATAGCTGGTGCCTGTGATGGCATAGTGCCTGGGAGACCAATCTTATCTTATTTTTCATCAATTGTTTGTGTGTGTGTGTGTTCTTGGTGGTGTGTGTTCCATGAGAAACCGATGAACCATTAGTACCTCTGAGGACTCAATATTCATTCAGGGATAAATCTTTAGTACACACACACACACACACACACACACACACACACACACACACACACACACACACACACACACACACACACACACACACACACACACACACGCAGAGCTCAACCTATTCTCGAAACATGGCATAGCAGCTGATGTCAGAGGCTAAAGCAAGAGATTTTGGTGATGTCTCTGGCAGGTTGTGCAGCGTGTGAGAGTTAACCTGTCGAAGGAAGGGGTTAGTAGTGTGTGTGTGTGTGTGTGTGTGGAGTAATACCTCAACAGTGGGGATGAATATAATGGCGGCCGTAACATGCGACAGTCCCCCAGTGGCTCTCAAAACCATTTCTAGTGTAGTCTCAGAACTGAGCCCTCAGCACTCCTGGTGCTCTCCTGGAGCCGTGCTGTGTGCAAATGGAGGCCAGCTCATAACAATGACAAGCCAATTTCTCTGTCTGTATCGCTCTCTCCTTCTCATTCTCTCGCTGTGACTCATCTATATGACTGCTAGCTCACCTGGGAAATCACAAAATTGGGCAAAAGGAGTTGAAGGACATGAAAAAAAGATTCTTATGCTATTCACAACCTGTCTGCCTGGCAGTTATGGCTGAGTCGATTTCATGAGCCTCTTGCTTTGCATATCTCACATAAGCTGCAACGCACCGGCACCCTAGGCATTTTGTGCCATCCTCATCCAAGTCCTGAACATTCTAGGTTAAAAATTGATTTTCTGAAATTGATGTTTGCGTGTATTCCTCCTATAGTATTAGGAGGAAAAACATCTTTCACATCTTCTAACCTCAAAAGTGATTCGAGAGAAAGCACACCACACATTTCTTAACAATGATTAAGAAAAAGCCAATTGTGGAGGACAGAGCGTAAAACAGCAACAAAAACTGTCTCTTTGGTGTTCCTTGAAAAAATAAAAGCAAAAAACTAAACTAAACTAAAAAAATCCTCATAATAACTCAAAGCTAGGCTAAAATAAACACAGCCTAGACTCATGTTTGGTTACTTCTGAATTAACTAAATATGATAGCTAAATAGCAGTAAATATCATCATCTGAAAATTATGCAAATTTTAACTTTATATATATATATAATATACACACAATGCAAATGTTAAAATTTGCACTATATATTTAGCATAATTTGCATATATATATGCAAATTATGCTAAATATATAGTGCAAATTTTAACATATTTTTATTTGCATTGTGTAATGTGGGATATTTATTGTATGTTTTATTTATACAATTTTATTAATACAATTTTTATTTATATAAATAAAACAAAAATTGTAAAATAATATACTGTATATAAATAAATAATACAATAAATATTATGCATTACACAATGCAAATGTTAAAATATATATTTTAACATTTTTACAGTTTTATATATACTGTATATAAATACATTTGTGGGAAAGATTCAGATACCAGTCAGTACCAGACTACATTCTAGAACAATAATGATTATTTATTTTTTTAATTATGAAGTAACACATATGGTATAAGGTAATTGGGTAAAAACAACAACAACAACAGTCAGTTGTTATTTTAAGACACTAAGGTCAGCTGCGCTGGAATAGTTCTTGCAAGAACAATATTATCAAGTGCATTTGCAAAACTCATCAAGCACCATGATGAAACTGTCTCTCATGAAGATCATCCTGGAAAAGCAAGACCAAAACTTACCTCTGCTGCAGAGAAGAAGTTAATTTTAGATGCTATGAAGGATTTACAGAGCATAACTAGCAGACTCATCTCAATATAACCTGTTCAAAGGAGATTATTTCATATTTTGGATGTCTTCATCATTGTTTTACATTGTAGAAAGAAGCAAAAATGAGATAAGACCATGCAACTGGAAGGTGTGTCCAAACTGTTGACTGGTAGTGTACATTGCAATGATTTTGTGCTCCAAACTTACAACAAAACATTAAATCATTATATAGAATGTATAAGGGACATCAAACCGGGACTTGCGATTGCACAAAATAACAGAACACAATGCACTAATGCACTTCCCAGTGTTTCACAAGTGCTTAGACACAATCAAGGTAGAACACTTTCTTAGTATGTCAGAGCTATGATTGGACTGCATCTTTCACGTCAGAAACGCTGGCCTCCCAGGAACTCCTTTAATGACTCAAACATGTGGAAATGGCTTGAAGTGAGGTCAGGACTGTGTGTTCAGCGGATGGGGCAATAACTCCCAGCTGAGTTTCTGTAACGTGCAAGTATTATTTGTGATGATCATGTGTACAGATGAGTCTCTTTTACACATTAGCAACAAGTTATTCACAGATTTTCATGGATCAAGCAAACCATTTGCACCAAGGCTCATTTTGCAACATTTAAATGTTTTACTCTGACTGAAAGTCTCATAACCATACTGTGCTTAAAGTCTTCTATAAATCTGAATTGGTTTTACACCTTTGTTCACAAGAAATTTCATCACAAATCCCAGTTTGACTTGAAAACGATGTCAGTGAATTCATCTGGACAAACATGACCTAAGATTCATAATTACACTTCATGCAACATTTACATGCAAAGTGTATTTACTGTTTAGAATTTTTTTTTTTTGTGATAGATAAAACGAATCCTGAAACGCAAAAATTTGCTTGTTTGTGATGGACAGTTTCTTCCACGATAAAAAAACTCACATCAGGCCTGGCAAAACCCTATTGTGTGAACAGAAAAAGCATTGACAAAATAAGCTTTTCCTAGCACAAAATGACATTATGTGCTTAGAGTTGCATATAGGGTAGTTCTAAATTTAAAATGGTCACAAAATGAGTTTCATAAATTCATAAAATGGAAATTACAAAACCACAGGTCTGGTAGATGGTGTACAAAAGGAAAATATTTGCTCCCTAAAATATTATAAACTTCAATAATTTGCCATTGACAAATTGTAGAGAAGCCTTATCCTCTGTTGTCATTAGAGTAATGCATTTTGTGGCACCCTGTGGTACTAATGTAATTAATGGCACATAATGTAATGTGTTCTTTGTTGTTTAGTAACGCCTGGATCCCTGAACTGAAAAGAAATGAACTGGCTGACTGGAAAAAAAAAGAAGAAAAAATTCCGAACACAATTTTGATTGTATGTCTATATAGAGCCTTTTTACAACAGACATTGCCACGAAGAAGCTTTATAGACATCTGGATGTAGATTCAGCTCTCTAATGAGTAAGCCAGGGGCAACAAAACTCCCTAAGGGAGAAACCTTGAGAGGAACCAGACTCAAAGGGAAACTGTTTTCTTCTGGCTGAGACCTGATAGTGGGATTATAAATCATTACAGTATACAGGTGTAAAAAAGCAGACAGCACTACTGTAGGTGTGCTAAAAGGATGCTCAGTATGTGCCTATAGAGCTGTGTGTGTGTGTGCAGAGAGGATTTAATTCTAAAAAATGTACACACTGGTATTCAGACCTCAGACATAAATATTGAATTAAGCACTATTCAGATACTTTGGCATTTACATATGCAGAGGCGACTCTAAAGCTGCCTGTAATGTGGAATTTCCGAACCTTTAACTGGGAAAAACAACAACTAAACATAACCAACTCCGAACTTCAAGTCAGAAAATCAAGAAGGAGTCTTCAAACCAGAGGTCAGCACATGACATCATGTCAATATGGCTGCTCATTGGCTTCTGAGTGGTATAATGGAAATGTGTTCACCCTTTTATCTGGAGATTGAGTTCAATTTCTGGGTGATGCTCCAGCCATCCGTAGCCAGGAGTGGCTGTGCGCTCTCAGGGAGAGAATGGCATACCTGCACTCTCCTATCAATCACGGTGACACTGGCCAATCACTGGCCTCTGTAAGCTCATGCTGGAAGGGGCAGATAAAGTGTGTAATGCCATCCTCAATGTTGCATGAGCCGCAGTTCAAACTGATGCAGTCAGCTGGTGTCACGTTTGATAGACTCCCTGGTGGGTAGTTGTAGCCTTGATGAGAGAGTGCCCTCACAGTCAGATGGGTGGGAATTCGCTAATAAATTAACTACACTTTTTAATTACTTTTGTACGTAGATTAATCACCATATACTTTACATATTAGTTGTATAAATCTGTAGCATTGAGTAATAAATAAATAAATAATTAAAATGAAACATAAATAAAAAATAAATAAAAGAAAACATCATAATCTGTTGATTAAGAATTTTACTTTGTTGTTGCATCTTTTCAGGGAGATATCTATGTTTTTTCCCCCCAATTTGTAGCTTGAATGTAACATCTATAACATGTGAATAGATCCTGGCTTTGGACTTTTGTCTGCAATCTTGGCCTGAATGGAAAATAATATTAAGTCCAGCGAAAAAATTCTGCATATGAATGAAAAAATGAGGTGACTGTAGCAAGGGAAAGATGCCATGCGGAAGGAAGAAACCTTAAGAGGAACCAGACTCAAAAGAGAACTCGTCCTCATTTTGGTGATATCTGATAGGACAACAACAAATAAAAGGCATTCTATAGCTGTGTGTTCTGAAATTGCAATTGCAATTGTATTACATGAATTGTGAATGATTTGATGTAAAGTCCACTTTGTTTAAAGTTACCTAAATGTTTACTGATGGCGACTTGTGTACATACAGATTCTTTATTACAGTTTGACATGCTATGCTCAAATTAATCCATGTGCGACCATCCAACCCAGCAAACGTTGAGCGTAGAAATAGCTCAGAAAACATGAAGATGATAAAGAAAAATTTAAAAGAGGCAAAGCTGTAGAAGACATAAATGGATCTGAAAACACAGAAAATAGGAATAATTGAAAAAGCCCTGATACTGATAAAGAGGACTAAGTTGGACAGAGATGCACAAATAGAGAGAGTGCAAAGAGAGTCATAAAAAAAAAAACAGAAAGAGAGAAATACAAGGTGGACAGGTGGCCACTTGCACACACAGATAGACACATACGTGTCCACACAGAGGGGAGGGTGCTGTTCAGTTGTGCACACACACTCACACACACATTAGTCATTTAGTGTGATGGCAGGCTGAAAGGACTCTCCATTTGCCCGTCAGCATGAGGAGATTTCTGTGTACCTAAAATGAACAAACATGACAGGAAGGAGTGTGTATGTGTCTGTACAGGATGTGTGTATATGTGTGTGGTTATGTTTAGAAGAGATTATGGCAAAACTTTGAGATCTGGACAGATTTCTATTTAAAAAAACTGTGCTCATGTTTGATATTGCCACATAGTGAGTTCATTCTATTCTAAGTTTGACGGAGCATCTCTCCAGATGGAAACATCATAAGTGAATTCCAGAAGTGTAGTAGGTGAAAAAGGATTTCAGATTTCAGGAATGAAAGCATGGATGAAAGCTGCAAGATCCCTTATGGATCGATGTTGGCTCCATTGACCCCAATATGTCACAACTGGCCCATCAACTTAGAACTTTTCTCTCTTTTTCTCTCTTTGCCTTTCTCTTTCGCTCTGTCTCACAAACCCGAAGATGAAGGAAGCACTCTAACTGACCTGATGAGCTCTAAATTCCTGCTTTCCCAAGTTTCATTAGTTATGCATGAGTTTAGTCATTCTGTAGAGGTGCAGAGGATAGAAAGTTTTATTTTCTAAAGTTAAGACAGAGTCAGCACTCCATTAAAGTTTGGCTGATGAAACAAGGCTGATGGTGAACACATCAGTTTGAAGGTAGAGAAGTGTGATAACCTCTATGGTTTTTCCTCAGGTCACACCATGGTCAGGCAGTCAGGGTGTCCTCATCAGTGTACATCAGTGTATACTGACACATTGACTGGGTCTTTAAACTGACAATATGTGACTTTTTCCATTTGAAAGGTTTCACTTCCAGTAAAACATTCAATAAAAAAAAAAAAAAGAAAATCAGAAAATTTATATTTCACCTAACTACTTTATTTGAAACTTGCCTTGCAATTCAATTTGGACAGGTGCTGGAGAAAGACAAACCAGACAGAAAAGGCCATATTCATTATTCAGGTCCAGCCACCCAGTGATTAAACATTCAAATATTCACCCAAGAACAGATCTGGCAGATTTTTCAGGAGCTCAATCCAAATTAACATGTTTGCCCAATTTCACACTGCTTTTAAGACCATCTACATATTAAGCAATAAACCATCATCATGATTTGTGAAACCGCAGTAGTACTGTCAGTTTTGTAGTTTATGAGTCTTTATGGAAACATGTTTTAGATCCTCATTTACAAAGAACAACTAAATGAGTGTTTAAGGTTTATCACCAATAAAATTGGCCCAGCAAGGTATTATTATCTTCTGATAACATCATGCTTTTACAAATGTAACACCTGCTCAGTGGTTGTATTAAATTGCCTTGTATTCTGCAAAATACTCCAAACCTTTAGGTAGAAACCGGAATAATGAATAAACCAAAGATACAAAACTAAAACATGAACCAGCTCACAGTACATGTTTTTCTCTGTATTATCTTTACATGTACTCTAGTAACGCCCACCCAACACACACACACACACACACACACAATGTGCATGTTCTCCATATGTCTGTGTCTGTTCATGCGTGATAATAAATCTCTGAAAGCTGAACATGCTTGCTTATAAACGTTGTTATCTGTATACGGTTGACTCACAGCATCCTACCAGCTCCAGCGTCCTTCACCAAGAACAAAATGACTACTGTAAACACAAGGCTAGATCAAATTATCCTCTGAATCATATTTGGAGCATTGCATTATCAAGGTTGCGTGTGAATGTCACACCCGCTGCAAAGCTATTTGTGCCGGAGCGTTTGTGTTCATTACTGAAGGATATTTGCACTGTCATGGTTAATAAGAGACTCTCTTATTCTCACATAACTACACTGCACCACCATTAATTTGAGTGGCTTTGGCTTTACTGAGGAAACTCACTGAAGCAGTACATTCACTTCTAGAAATCTCTCAACCACAGACAAATTCCTGCTGTTGGTAACTCTTGTATTACTCCCTTAAATCTTTTATGACAGCAGGCACCGAAAGGCTCCTAAGGTGCTTCTTAAAGTTTTCATTCCCATAAAAATAATCAAAAAGAATTATTTCAGATTGTTTATTCTAACTATTTATTTTTGCAGTGGCACAAAAACATGAAAATAAAATTTTCTTTCAATTATAGACCCCCCCCCCCCCCATTGAATAAAAAATCTAATTCAAATAAACAAATGCTCCCATTCGCATCACTAGGCTGTTAAATGTGTATCCAGATTTAAGTTCTTCAGAATGCACATCACTGAGGACCTCACTTGGTCCTCCTTTCTGGTTAAGAAGGCAAAACAGCACATCTGTTTCCTAAAGAGACTAAAAGGATATTTGTGAATTTTAATGTTGGTACCGGTGAAAAAATCTTCACCAGCTCCTTCTCAGTGTGGTATTGCAACTGCAGATGGTGAAAACTGCCCAAAGAAGTCATTCTCTGACCCTAATCATGAACTATTCACCCCCCACTCATAAGACAGATGCTAACACCCCTAAAAAAAGATATTATTCCCTGTGGATATTTCCGTACTTTCCATACATACCAGCATCTGATCATGGTTCAATAACCGCACTGCTCTTTATCTATGTGCATTATAAATGCTCACATGCATTTATATAGATATATACTACACTTGTTTTCAAATCTGAAAAGTTGCACTCTAATATTTAGTTTCACCACCTTTAGCTTGAATTATGTGTGAAAATGATTCCTAGCGCTCACAGAACCACTGTTTCACAATTCGATTCCTGAAACATACCTGTGCCAACAAGGAAGAAAAACTCCTTTGATGTGATAACCTGGTGATTTAGTACATTCAGGTCATCAGCTGACTTTATTTTATTGCCACATAACATTGCTGAGCCTATACCTGACCAACTGAAGCAACCCTAGGTCATAACACTATCTCCAGATGCTTGTACAGTGGACACTATGCATGAGTGCATCGCTTCATGTGCTTCCCTTCTTATCCTGATGAGTCCATCACTCTGGAATAGCGGCAATCTGAACTCATCAGACCGCATGACATTTTTTCCATTGCTCCAAAGTCCAATTTTTATGCTGACTTTAATTTGCTGGGGAGCATAAAGATTGGACAGATAATTATCCTGTTGCATGACCCAATTTGGACCAATATTTAGCTGCTGAACAGATGGTCTCAAATTTGCCTCTAGAATAATCAAATATACAGAGGAGTTCATGAATGACTTCTTGACTTCACACAGGTGCCGCGCTATACAGCAGTTAGCTAACCATTTATAACTGTATGTAACCAATCATTATTATTCCTGGGAAAGTGTTTTATACTCTTCGATGGTATACAGCCTTATTAATATCTTTTATTTGTATCATAACTAGATATGGAGTGGCGGATGGCCTTTTGGGGCTATTGGAGAAGCGTGAACAAGCTGATGAAGTTGCTGTGGTGTTGAAGAGGACTGTAGTCCTTGAGGGCCTGGATGACTATGCAACAGCTTTAGGAGTGATGTTTGGTCAAGTCTGTTCTCTGAACATTAAATTCCAAAAGGACTGGACGTACACATATGAAGGCATCCGAACGATTTCTATTGGACTTGGAGAGACACTCCCCTCAGATTCACATGCTGAGAAACAAACTCTTGTTGCCATAGAGACTCTTTTTTTGTGTCTGACATATTACGCGGAAAAACTTTTCATCTTTGCTAGTTTTTAAAAAAAATGTTATGATTTTATAATATAAAAGAATCAGTAAAATAATGATAAGCTTCTGGTGTTATCCAGGTATTATATTGACCTTTAAACAAAATAGAACCTATTTTAACTTTAATTAGTTTTGGAAGAATTAAGTGTTTTTAAGTAATGTTTGCATGTTTTAATTGTTGGAGTATTATTAGGCTAACTTGTTTATTATTTATTTATCTATTTAAATAGGAAAAGACAACTTACTTTATTGAATAGATGAAAAGTCAACCCTAAAATATAATTATTTGAGCCCACAACAGCAATACCTGAGCTGACTTGAATATTTGTATTAAAAGTTGAGTCAACTTAAGATTTTGAATTGGTTACATGTTGTGTAAGCTAAACAGCAATGTGAAATATTTTACTAAACTTTTTTTAAGTTGAGACAGCTTGTTTTTATTTATTTATTTAAAAAAAAAAATTTTTTTTTGTATGCCTCTTATTAGTACTGTCTTAGTGTGCAAGACTCACCTTATAGAGCTGATAGCATTCACCATTTACCAGATTTTTCCAGCTCAACTAGATCATAAAATCAGATTAATTAGATCAGTGCAAAACAATAAATGTAGACATTGAAAAGTGGTGCACATACATTTTTGATATTTATACATTATCCACCCTATATTTTACTTTTGTATTTGGAAATAGTTCCGAACATCACAGACAAACTCTTCGGCACTTGTGCTTTGCCTTTTTGTGAAAATGTAAACAATCTTCTCATTTTTACAACTGAGTGCAGTAATAACTGTGGAGCATGACTGTGCAACATCAAGAAGGGTGACCAAATAATTGGAACATCACTGTATATCGGTCAAATAGCAACATTGTTACAATTAATTGCATATTTAACAGATTAAATTAATATTTCAACTAAATGTAATGCATATGGAGCTGTAAAGTATGCTTTCCCCAAAGTACAGTTCGTCTTCCTACTGCCACGTCTATCAACTGGTTATGACTAGGGAGCAAATGATACATTCTTCTATTTTCGGAAAGTCAAATAGCATTGTATTTTTTTTTTTCTCGCCGTCATTTCTATTTCTTACTTCTTATATACATGTTTTATTATGGGTTCTGCTCACACATCTGTTAACAATCAGTGGGTTTTGTTACCTTTTATGTTGCTGGCATCCATGTAGGCTGCTATTTTTATGGTGAAGAGAATAGCATTGTAGTTTTAGTCCAGAAAAGGGTCAAATCCACAAAGCGTTTCCGAAATATTACAACCCTGGGTTGCAGAGCAAGATAAAGCATTTATATTATACAATTTGACCGTTAAATCTATGGAAGATGTAAATTGAATGCAATAACCTTGTTCTATAAAAATGGACATTTCCAATAATTTTGTTATAAGCATATTTTTAGAATGTTAGAAAGTGGGAGCTTTGTGACAGGCAGGGCATCCTGACTAAAACTGAACCAGACTCAAATGAGCCAAATGGCAACCCCAAGGATAAAGGAGGAAAAAAAATATATATATATGTATATATTGGAACTGTAATGTATTATTTTTCATTATTTTGATTTGTTCTTGAAAAGCTTGGTCAATGGTATATATAGTGAATTGCAATATTTTGTGTTTTCCAGGACTATTCTTTTCCTGTAAAGGGTCTGAGAGACAAGTAAAACACTGGCCTTTGTTACTGTGGCCTTTGAAAGTATATCACGAACATTTACTCATTTCTGTTTGGCAGACAGACTCAGTCAACAGTTTCCAAGATTTTGTAACAGGAAAGACCTTGCCAAATGTAACTATGTCAGCCCAGTGTACAAACCCAGACAAACTGTGGTATAAACATGTTCTATTTATGAAAAACATGGCCAGTTGGCTTCAGGAGGTATTTTTTTCCTAAATGTTTAAATCCACACTAAATTGTCCGTGAATCATTCATAAATCAAGATGGTTTTTGTGCAACCGCCAAAATGTTTTATACTTTACTTTTTGGTCCATTTCTTTGGAGAAAATCTTTGAAAAAATCATTCACTACATCCAGTACTTCTCATTCATGGCCTAAGGAGAGAGCTCAATATCTTGACCCTTGAAAGGAAGGATTTGGTCCTTGAAAGCAAGTTAAAGTTTGTAGATGTGGAAGATTATTGTTCATATGACGCAAGCTGGGTGAGACTGAAGTATTGTCTTTCATAGAGTGAGTTATTATAGGGAGAGTGATTTGGAAAAAAGGAAAAGTGCAAGGATGAATGGTACATTTATGCCTATCCCAATCTTCGTGTAAGCAGATGGACTTAAAACAAGGAAGAAAATTTATTAAATTGCCTTCTAATCCTGTCTCTTACTCTGTGATCCCTTATGAGCCGTATGAAACTATGAATCATTCAAAAAGGAATTGTGGGGTAAAAAAAAGATTGAAACCTAAAATAGGTTTCTCAGACCTGCAGTGAAGCTAGGCTTTTAAAATAATCACCGAGAGTCAAACACAGCTGTAAAAGAAGCACGTTTTTTATTTTTAGATTAATGCGAAGAACGCAATACTAGTGATGTGATAGTAATTCAGATAATATACTGTAAGTATGACTCTAAATTTGCTCTCACTTGTCAGACTAATCCAATTAATAACACAAAGAAATCTGCATAAGCATATTAACATTGTTTAGAATGATACCTTGTTCAATCCTTACTTGCGTTCATTCATTCATTCATTCATTCATTCATTACAAGCTGAGACAGAATTTCCATTTGAAACATTTCAAGCAGGAAGAATGAACAAACTTCTTCAAAGTCTTTCCAAGTGCACACTTAATTCATGCACCAAATTATTTTCATCTTTAATGTTCCATGATTCTAAAGGCAAGAATTTTTTAGAAACACCTTACTGAAGTAACATATTCAGAACATATTCACATATTAACATAACATATTCACAAGTATTAAATAAATCGCTCACACTGTTGGAGAATTCATCAAAACCACTAAAGTGGAAAATGTTATGAAGCACCAAGTACAGTAGTTCATTTTATCGCAACTGAAGCAATAAAAATCAGGACATCTTGTTTTTGGACATCTCAAACTCACCCTCATCCTGTTCTGCTCCACTTTCCTTTCTAATAACCTCCACTTTTTTGGGAAGGCTTTCCACTAGTTTTTGGAGGGTTTTTGTCTGGATTTGTGGTCATTCAGCCACAAGAGCATTAGTGAAATCAGGCATTCACGTGTGGTGGGAAGGTCTGTGGTCCAGATCAGCCCTAAAGTGTTCCCTGGCATTGAGATGAGGGCTCTGTGCATATCACTGGAGTTCTTTCACACAGTGTCTTCATGGAGGGCATTGTAATGCTAGAACAAGACTGAGCCTTTTAGTTCCTGTGAACAGAAAGTACAATGTACACAGGCTTTCTGTACAATTGTGCCCTTTCAAAATTGTAGAAATTTAACGATGGTCAGGTCTCCACCACTTTTATCTATATGATTGATCTATTCTTCAGATAAAGTTTTGCCAACGAATTATATTCTAAGAACTGATGACTCAAAGTCTTTGGTTCAAAAATGTGTTCCAGTAACAGAATTACAGTCGTCATATTTTTGCTTCAGTGTTATGAAGCTAATTGCGTTACTGGAGTGTTGGATAGTTTGTCTTGTCTGTGGCTAATTTCCCAACTTCCTGTCTCGACTGCTCAGCTAAATGCATTTTTCGAAGCTTGTCAGCAGTGCTATAAGGTTTAGGTGTAAAGAAAAAAACAACAACATACAATTAACCCATACAAAAAACAAAAAAAGATTAAAATATATATATTAAGCTCCCCTTACTCTGGAGTTGTCTCTGTACATTCTTTCCCATTTATCATGGGAATTCCCACCCAATAGCTAACTTCTATCTATCAAGCAACATCTACCAGTCAAGGACCAGCACATGCTGTGCTGTTTGAAAATAATCACTGACGAGGTGGTGTGATGCAGTTACCACTGCAAGCTCAGAATTGATTATTTTCTAATTGTATCATGTCTTGAAGTAGTAATTTCCTTTTATAACACCGCGGTAACACAGTGTAATGTAAACGGGTTAAGGTTTTGAATGATCCAGATAAAGAGTCATAAACATTGTGTCATTAGGATTCTTTATTTCTTGATGTTAGCAGAACAGCAACAACAAAATAAATGCTGTTTATCATGTTCCTGAGAAAGTAAATAAAATCTTGAACACTTTGCCATGCAGGAAGCACTGACACCTAAGACTACTACTAAAAATGTAGAATACTTTAAGTATCTGTGAATTTGCAGGCAGAAAACTAACACTGTGCATTACCCTGAACACACCGTCTGCACTGTGAAACATGGTGGTGGCAGCATCATGCTGTGATCTTTTGTGATGTTTTTCTTCATCTGGTCAGAGTTGTTGGGAAGGTGGATGGACATAAATACAAGGAAATCTTACTTTAAAAAAAACTGTCACTAATGTTCTCTAACCTAACTCAGAGTGCTTGACAGAACAGCTGTAATTATACTGGGAATAAAAAACACACAGATGTACTCTGTTTACTAATTAGGTGACTTCTGAAGGCAATCGGTTCTACTGGATTTCAGTTAGGGGTATCAGAATAAAGGGAGATAAATACAAATGCATGCAACACTTTTCAGATGTTTATTTGTAAAAAAAAACAAAAATTGAAAATCATTTATAATTTTATTTTTATTTATAAGCATATATCCGTTATTCCTTATAGCCTTCGCTTCTGTCAAAGCTGATGTCTGTCCATCAATGTGTTGCCACCTTCTGCCCAGTGAGATTCGAGAATTCAACAGCACCAGCACTGGGGTATGAATTGATTAAAAATCTTAAGAACATGGTGCAGTCTGCCACAGGGAACTGCTTAGGGAAAGAGCTTACTGTGCATTTGTACTTATTATTATTCCTCCGTGGGTACTAAATACTTGTGAAGAATCTGCATTCACTTTGTGAAGAATTGGCACCGGTATTATGTGATATCTTCAATACATATATCCATTACATACATAACATTTTTCAAAAACAATGGAAGGAGACTATAGTCAAATCTGTTCCCAAAAAAGCAAAGCCGAGTTTTCCAGCAGATTATCGCCAGCTCTCATTACTCAGCTGTGTTGGAAAAGTGTTTGAAGGAATTCTCAGAGATGCAATTCTGGAGGATATACTGTAGTTCCTAAGATTGTATCATCGCAATATGGCTTTATGTGAGATAGATCAACTGACCCTGCCTTGATTCAAATTCTGCAGACTTGTCATGGGATGTGCACATTAAGTACATGATTTCAAAGGTGCGCCCCAGAATCTACTATCTTCGTGCTACTGAAAAAAGCTGGTCTTTCTTGGGATATTTTGGTGCAAGTATACTTGACTTTTATGCGGTCAGATCATGAGTATGCCAGTCCAGTATGGGGATGGACGACCTAAAGGTCTCTCTGAGGAGTTAGAGAAAATCCAAAAGCGATGTTGTCAGATAATAGGCATTCCGACTTCAACTCTCCCAACATTGAGTGAGAGGCGTGATGAAGCCACCACAGGTACTTTTACTAAAATACTCAGGGACAGTTCATCACCGCTGCATTGTTTCCCACCTATGACTCCAACACCTACATATTCTCTTCGGCGGTACAAGCCATTGGCTATACCAAGAAGTAAAACCAAACTCTCCTTTATTTCCTGTGCTCTAAAACTGTATAAAACTGTTATATAGATCATTTACACGTGCTTGATTAGGATGCCTTTTCTGTGTACATGTGTTATGTATTTGTTTTATTATTATTTTTCTATTAATTGATTGATTGTTTTGAACTATGTGTATATTTGACACATTTCAGGGTTTTGTACTGCAATATCTTGCCCTGTCAAATTTGAAATAAATAACAACAACAACAACAACAACAACAACAACAACAACAACAACAACAACAACAACAACAACAATTAATGGATATAAATAATATTTATTTATTTATTCATTGTTTTGTAAATAAAAAAACGATTAAAGAAAAAAATCCACAATGGTTTGCAGACATCATCCAGACTTTCTTTAGATCTTTTACCATAGCAACTCAACCACTATATAGTATTTATGGCTGTCTTTCAGAGATTCTTTGAAAAAGTGCCATTACAAAAGTCACTAATAAAATATACTCTTTTTAATTTTACCAATTACAAGTAGCTGAATCTGCTCCATTGGAGATAGAACTTAATTGATAGCCTTAACAGTAAAATAGTTTATGTATTAATCTCAGACCTACAGTATGTAGTCTGTAAGAAACCAGTGGCAGCAGGTGGAAAGAATCAGATTTCTGATCTGCCCTGACACTCTCGTTTAGTCTCCCGAAATGTGGCCTTTGGTGTAAAAAATAGGATTATGGGTGAAAAATATAATGTGACACCGACTCATTTGACTGTGTAAAGAAGCTCAGCTGTGTGTGTGTTCTGTAATGGTATGAGTCCACCATACATTCTCCAAGGGGTTTTTGGTATCAGGCCTGTCTTTCTCTCTTTCTTTCATCTCTTTGCGTTCACACACACTAACAAACACAAACACACACACAGTTTACACCAGCTGTCCTCCCAGACACGGGTACTAGAGGCATTAAAAATAGCATTAGAGCTAGAAATACTGTCCCTCGTCTCATTTGGTATCAAGAGGATCGAGCATGCAGGTCACGCACCGTGTGACTCTTATGTTGCCCTATAGGGATGGCTTTAACCACAACAACCTCCAGCAAACCTTCAGTTAGTCACCTAGCTCTGTGCATGACAGGAGAGGAAAATTATCCAACAAAAGCACACAGACTGAAATCCAAAATAGCATCTATTAAAAAAAAAAAGAGAGAGAGAAAAAAAAAAAGCCTTACCATGTGTATCTCTATGACTCATGCTGCCTATAACATGTGCTCAAGGTTTATACTTTTGCCTAGCACAGAGTTTGGAGTAAATATAGATATTATATAGAACTTGTCTGGTATTTTGGAGACTGGAATCCAAAATAGCATCCATTACAAAAAAAAAAAAAAAAGCCTTACCATGTGTGTGTATCTCTATGACTCATGCTGCCTATAACATGTGCTCAGGTTTATACTCTTGTCTAGCACAGAGTCTGGACTAAATATAGATATTATATAGAACTTGTCTGGTATTTTGAGTTGGTCTGTGACTCATACCTGAAAGAAACGACTATGTCTATGAGAAAGATAGGAAAGGTTTCTAAACTGTGAAATGGAACATTAGGTACTTATAATCTCCTTGACTCACTGTTTCGCAGTAAGTCAGGAAGCTTTGGGTAAAGTGGGAAGGGGGTGACTTTAATGGAGATAAACACTGAAAAATACAACTTATCACCTTTTTAAAAGTCTTAAAAGTACATTTTATTTGTATTTTAGTTTGAAAGGCAAACACCGTCATAATGCAACTTTTTAATTAGAAAGTCACTCACTCACTCAACGTCTATACCGCTATCCTGTATTCAGGTTCATGGGGGGCCTGGAGCCTATCCAAGGAGACTTAGGGCATGAGGTACTGACACCCTGTACAGGATGCCAGTTCGTCGCAGAAAGAATGTTCGGTACATTGTTAATAAATGTCCTGAAATTAACACTTGAATATTACAGCAGCAGTTCATACTGTAGGTGTAAATCTATACTACTCAAGTACTCAGAAAGAAAGTGCTTTTGGAAATTGCAAATGCAAGTAGCAGGTGATGGCTAAAATTTTTTATTTTATTTTTTGGATTAAATAAGAAATCATTTGCTAATTATGACATAAATTATATAATGTCAAGTTCCTGGATGAGCCGTCGTTGTGCTCTTGGAGTAATTTTAGTATTCCGGCCAGTCTTTTTTCCCATTTGTGGATAATGACTCTCACCATGAGAACCCTGACCACAAATCATTTTTACTTTTATTATCCACCATGAGAGCTATTCGTTGGAGTCCCAAAGTCTTAGAACTGGCTTGCTTACCCTTTCTAGACTGTAAAGTCACTTACTTTGTTTCTAATCCATTCTTGAATTTCTTTAGATTGTGCTGCTTTTTTAAATTATTATTATTATTTTTAGATCTTTTAGTGAGCTTCACTTTGTCAGACAGGATCTAGTGATTTCTTGATTAAACATGTCTGGCAGTAATTAGGCCTGGGTGTGGCAAGTGAAAATTAACTCAGCTCTCCAAAGATCACAGTTCATTCATAATTTAGCAAGGGGGGGCAATTACTTTTTCATGTACAGTAGGACCAAGTCGGTTAGGACAGCTTTCCCCCCCAAATAAATAAAATAATAAATTAAAAATTGCATTTCATATTCACTAGGGTTATCTTTGTGTAATATTTTTATTTATTTGATGATCTCAATCAAGTGTGACAAATATGCACATAAATAAATAAATAAATAAATAAATAAATAAATAAATAAATCAATCAGGAAGGGGGCAAACATTTTTTTCAACAAACTGTATTTGTATGTATATGTTGCTTTCTATAAATGCTCATCCTTCTTTCCTACATCCTGCTTTTATCAGTCTGCCCTTGAGCTGCTGTGATTCCAGAGAGATTTCTTTATTTTTCTAATGAAGAGTGCTCATCAGAAAGCACAGCATTCTCCACTCCAGCTCTAAAGTCTCTAATATGAAAGGATCTGTAATGCAAGAAGAAATGGTGGATGCAAGTGCAGAGAACAAACACGTTCCAAACAACTGATGAATAGAAGGACAATGCAGGTCATGTACCACAGTCCACAGTGGAAACAAGAAACCAAACCACAAACATGGTCCAGAAAGAGTAAACCAGACACCAGATTGCAAACAAAATGAAGACAAATCACCCAGAACTGCACTAAAGTAAATGGCAAGACTTTGCACATTTACAGCAAAAGTCACAGCATGAAGTTCTTCTACGGTCTTTAAAGAGCTACAACAGAAACAGAGATGCGTGTGTGTGTGTGTGTGTGTAGGATTGCTGATCAATATGCTGAAGAAGTAAATGCTGGAGGTGTTCTGAATGAAGGTGATGAAAAATTAAATATCTTACATTTCCATTTCTCTATGGTATACTCAACAAAACTACATTTGCAAGTACTTTAATTTGAGAATTTAATGAGAACCAGTAACCAAACTTATTACACTAACTTCAACCATCCATATATTTTTCATAATGTTTAAGCTTGTTTCCAATCATTTATTCAGCTTTACTTATTTGATTGTTTAGTTTGTTAGGGTCTAGAGCTTTAATGCCACTGCCTCACCATATCGTTAAATCAAAGGTGACATTGATAACATGATAACTGGAACATCCTGGGGAATAAATTAAAGGATCAGTTACATTTTTGAATAAATGAAAGGATTTCTTTTTTAAAAAAAATTTTTTTTATTCATGTCACAGCCAGGGTAGCAACACATCAGATTGTTTGTGAAAAGGTAAAAAAGAAAAGACGTGTGCAAGTGGGATGTCGAATGCTGATCCCAGGTGCAAGGGCCTGTGAAAATAGGGTCAGGCCGTCCAGAACTGGAAATTGCTGTGGGCCTAACAACGTGGCGTGGAATGGCAGCTGGATGCTGACATTGGGATTCTTCCACTAAGGGATCACAGTTGAAGCCTGCAGCCAAGGAATAGTGTCATGGTCACTGCTGTCTGTGGGATAATGAGCAGAAAGGATCCGTGTTAACAGAAAGAAAAAATATTCTATAAGGTTGTGGCCCTTCCCTTATGTGACCTCATACTCTCTCATCTTTTACTTGGGAGTGAGGAAAAACAGTGATCATCTTTTAGCAGAGGTACTGTCGCCTCACCCCATGACCATGTGCTTTGCAGTGGTCCATAGCAGTGGTGCCGAACTAGTGCTGTCTGTTTAGCACCATTTCGAGTGGAGTGAGAAGAGGCTTGTGTGCCCATGATGGAGGCCTGCTGCCATAGTATCCTCCTTCAGCTTCAAGCCTACTGCTGGTGATGTTTGGACCCACAAGAAAGACAAACACAGAATGACCTTGCACACAGATAGTTACTGGAGCTCAGAAGTGAACCTGGGTTCTGGAGACCAATTAATTCATTAATCACTCACTCACTCACTCACTCACTCACTCACTCACTCACTCACTCACTCACTCACTCATCATATTCAGGTTCATGGGGGGCCTGGAGCCTATCCCAGGAGACTTAGGGCACAAGGCAGGGTACACCCTGAACAGGGTTCAAATCCATCAGGGCTCACACACTTATTTTACACATTACTAATTGGGAACGCCAATTAGCCTAATCTGCATGTCTTTGAACTGTGGGAGGAAACCGGTGAACCCAGAGGAAACCCACCAAGCACGGAGAGAACATGCAAACTCCATGCACACAGCGACGGGAATCGAGCCTGGCCGGGAAACGAACCCGGACCCTGGAGGTGCATTCGTTCATTCATTCCCAGATGCTGCCAAACCAGCTGTGGAATATAATATCACTTACAATCTTGTCTGTTCTTGATTTAAAATGAGATAACTTCAAGGTTCTGCCTATACTAACAACCTTATAGAGTTGTTTCTCCATCTTTGATCTTGTATATATTATGACCAGCTCTAAAAATTTAGAGACACAAAATCTATAGGAAAGTATTTTTACATACCTTTTTAGATAAAATGAATATAAAGTTGTAGAAAATCTTGCTTGATTTCATTTCTTTAATACATTTGTAGCCCCGACACCTTGTCCTGTGAGGTAAAAGAGTGGCTTAAATTGGCCAGATGTTACCCTTTTTTTTCTCCTGTGAATTTCCATATTTTTATACATTGTTTCTGCTTTTTTGGCTGATTCATCCATTCGTCCTCATGCATTGTAAATGCTTGCATACTGCCAAGAGGAGAGAAAAGCCAAAAGGTTTCTGATTCAGCCTCTATTTCCTATTCTATTTTTATGACAATTTGTGTGTACAGGCTGAGAAATAAGGCAATCAGGCAGTCAGCTATACATAGAAACGATAAAGGCTCTCCTTTTTAAGCCTAGTTTGAGAGATAAACATTTGGGTATTTAGGAATTCAAGCAGAAACCTGTCTGGAAAGCTTGATATTGTGCCAGTAGAAGACTAATAAAGTACACCTTGCCTCTACACTGATATCTAGTTCATTCAAATAAGCTCATCTGCAATAAAACTGGGCTTGCAATGTTTACGCTAGATTTTCAATGAAATGTGATGGGTGGATGAAATATACACTGTACTGTATAAGCTGCACTGTATGTTAAGTAACATTTGGACCCGTGCTCCTAACTCCTTCATCTTCAGTAATGCGTTATCCTGGTCAGATTTGCAGTAGATCCATAGGCTATCCTGGAAATGCTGGGCAGATGGCAGGGACACATTGTGGTTGAAGAAAATTAAAAAACGCAGACATGGAAAGGAGATGCACAGGGAATGTGAAGCAAGCTCAGGATGGAATCAAATTTTCAAGGATCTATGATGTGTGAGGACACAATGCTAACACTGATAGTGTGTCACTATATAGCTGACGCTAAACAGCTATATATATATATATATATATATATATATATATATATAAAACAATCTATTCACTTTCAGCTGCCATTTGTGCTTGGATAGAGTTTGATGTTATGGAATAAAAAGTACATAAATGTTACATAAGGAATACAGTGTTGCAGCAGATCAATTTACTCTCAATACCACCAAACATGTCCTGAATTTAAATAGCAAATGCTTGACTTTTTTATTATTATTATTTTTTTCATTTCAAAGAATGATTTCAAAGCAAATTTCATTGAACTTTAATGATAAAAATTTTTTTTCTTACATGTTCAATCTCTGTAAAAGGTAAATTTTTT
Organism: Clarias macrocephalus; assembly: GCA_011419295.1. Lineage (NCBI taxonomy): Eukaryota > Metazoa > Chordata > Actinopteri > Siluriformes > Clariidae > Clarias > Clarias macrocephalus. Next base: position 67,985 of record JAAGKR010001113.1, read on the forward strand.
TAACTGTGTAAGTAAAACTCTTCAAGTTGACAGCAAAGACTGATGACCTCTACTTCATCACTATTATAGCATAGAAACTAGAAACTCTTGCCATTTCTCTTTCACCCTCTTGGAATTGATTTCAGCCCAAACCATTTTTTTTGTCATCACTGTGTTTTGGAATTGATGGCTGTGTGAGGAAAATGGTTTTACTCCCAAACCTTGGCCAAGTTACTGTATAGATTTCAGTTGTTAGTATTTAAGGTTAATTTCAGCTTCTTCTTCTTCAGCCTTTCTTATTTATTAAAGAGATCAAGTTAATGCTTACTTAACAGTCATATTGTTGGTTGTGTGATGCCAATTTTGCAAGATATACTTCGATCAGCTGTAAAAGTAACACCCCATGACATTGACACATTAACATTGATTATCAATTATTTACTATGTCACCCAAGGCTCACCCATGCCACCCATCACCACCAAAGGCCAGTCTGTCCTGTCCGATCTCACAGAAAAACCAATGCCGCACAAATCACTGAAAACGTCAATGTTGGCCAGAAGAGAAAGGCAGCCAGAACACCAAGTGCACCACAGCCTGAGATGCACAGGGCCCAGCAGGCAAATAGCCCAAGGCAACTGACACTGCCTCCAGATCCCAATTTGATCGAGCACTCATGAGATGTGCTGGACAAACAAGTCTGATTGATGGACACCCCACCCAGCAACCCGCAGCACCCATAGGATCTACTGCCAACACCCTGATGCCAAACCCTACAACACACCCATGTGTTTTCATGCCCTGAGAACCCATACAATACTAGGCTTAATGTTTTTTCCCTGTAATGTTATGGGTGATCGTTGTGCATTTTGGGCAATGAGCCTTAAAATGGAGATCGAAAAGCTGAAGTATAATAGTTCAGGTGAAAAATTTTTCTGTTTATCCTGGTTTCCTTCAGAGAAATTGGATCGTTTTCCCTCATTGGGACTCGAACTGCAGAAAGGCCAAGTTTGATAAGAATCGATAAGGGAGATTGAATATCATGCCTTTTTTAAAAACAGATAAGATAAATATAAATCCATTTCACAATGTGGGAAAAGGAAAGTAAGGCTAAAAAAGACCTAGTGGCTGTCATCTCATTTGTAAAATATGATATCAATAACATTATTCCTAGTCATGCATGGCCGCCTATATTACAGACTTAGTCCTTTTTATTGACGAAGAAACTAAAGATGAAGGTTATTCATGATCTTGGAAAGCCCTGTGCCCTCTTCATTACCAAACACATTCGGAGGACACAGAATAACACCAATGAGAATCTAATCAGCAACTCCGGACATTTGGCAGAGCGTACCCATGATGGCAATGACCTCAAAAATCCTTACAGATAAATCAAGAGTACTGCTCCTCAATGAAGGAAAGGTGTTTGCGAAGCAGACGATATGCTGTGTGTGTGGCATACTAATAAGTGTTTTGCACTCTGATATAATCAACTCTCTTTCTCAGAATAAAAAAAAATCCAAAACGCATAATAGCACATGAAACAAGGTTAAGATGCTCTTAAATGCTTTATAGTGATTTAAGTCATAAGTATGATCTATATGATATCTACTCTATTGGAACCATACAGTGGTAAGGCTTTAGATTTTATTCCTTAAAAATATATTACAAGAATGAAAGAAGGAGTTTCTCCATCCAAGGGCAATGGTCAGCGATTCCTGGCATGCTGATTAAGCCTCACCATGAAAATCCTTAAATAATAGCTCTCCTGATTATTACTATGATTTCAAAAGTCATTTCATTCATTAGCACCCACATGGGCCGAGAAATGCTGCCACTGCTGTTTTTAATTAGCTTAGTTAAATTATGATCATTTAGATCATTAAGGGATTGTGATTATGTACACAAAAGCAACAACAGCAGTATTTTAGGAAAGAATGTGCACTAATAAATGAAGGTTTAAAGAGCATACTTTGGGGTGAGAAGCCGTAATCGAAGATTTCACCTTGAACAGCATCTTTATTTAGAAAAAAAACTCTTAAGGGCTGTTCACACCGTCATGTAGCATCATGTCATTCATCCTATCAAAATCCTATTCAGTTTTATTTTTAAAGTGATTCAATCCACACCAGCTGAGTCACAGGCATGTTAATAAAGTATATACCGATGCACCATTTTTTACTGTCTGCTGGTCTCATGTCACATTTTTCAGTAAACAGTTTTGTAATTACAGCTGAGACAGTGCTACAGACTACAGCTACAGCAAACTTATTTTAAAATACTTTCCTGCAGTAAGAAATTGTGCATTAAGCAGAGTCCTCATCTTATTCCTATATATACTCATACTTATATAATTGTACATGTTCATGTCAAACTGGGACTTTGATTCAATTTGCCGTGAAGAAAACCGACTGAGATTTACAGTATGCTGAGATAAATGCATTAGTGTAGCAGGGATTTTATATAGAGAAATAATAAAAAAAAATACTCTCATAATTGTATTCTGCACAATCCAAAGTCTTGGTTTGACTTGAACATTCCTAGTATATTGCAGTAAGAGTTACAAATGAAGTGTAATTATTGACTTGGTTGAATGAGGGTGTGCTTGTATCTGGAGGATTATAGTAACTCTCAAATTAGGTAGTTATTAACCATTACGCAGTTCATATCTCTCAAAATTAACAAAAGAATGCCAGACCTATTCCTAATTGATAATTGAATGTTTCTTTTTTTCAAAAACAGAATAAATTCATAGTCGTTCTACCAGTAGCTCGGTATTGATGCTAGACTTGGTGCTTATTTCATGCACCTGCTGTAAATTCAAGGTGAGACATGCACACTGAATAAATCAACTTGTGAGCAAATGTGTTTGTAAGTAGTTCTGGTAGTTTTCTTACATGTGCACATATAATCAGTTGGCAGACACTCGTACTAAAAGTGACTTATAAAACGTGCAAACAGCTTGATAAAAATGCTTGGAGAACCTAAAAGACTACAGACTAAAGCTGATTAGCATATGTGCCAAAGTGCTCTATTCAGTAAAATAAGAGGACAAGTCTAAGTAGGGATCTAAGTAAGTGCACAAACAATTCTCTGCAAACCAAGAAGTGATACAAAGAACAATCAACACAAACGAGCAACAAAGTGCTATCCTAGTTATCATCTGAATAGGTACGTCTTTATACAATTGTGAAATGAATAACAGCTTCTCACTGGAGGGGAAACTGAAATGCTTGTGCTGCATTTGATGTTAAGTTATTTCATCAACTACAACCAAAAGCACAGAAGATGCCCCTCAAATGTTGCATCCACTATAGCAGAGTACAAAGACCCAAACAGGGCAGTTCTGTTAGAATAGCTTTTTAAAAAATAAGATTTATGTGCTCTAATAGAGCAAAAAAAAAAAAAAAAGAAAATACATTTTCTCCACACAGAATGTTGATGGTGGGAAAGAGTGTGATTACAACCTTCAAATTATGAATTACTTAAGGCATCCTGAATCACAGCTAAAGGACATGCTGAGCCTATGAAGTATCTACAGGACAGTAGGTTTGAATTTGACAACACAAGACAAGATAGATAAAAATCAAGGGGAGATATGATAACAAAAGATAAACAGGAAAATGCAGTGAAAGAAAAGGAAATGCCCCATTGGCCACTGGCAGAAACATTCCCATGGTCAGTTGACTAGGTTCGGTCGTGACCACTTGTGCCGGAAACCTCAGAACAAACATTGGTAAAACACACTGGGGATATAGACTGTGACAAGACATGAGTGGAGACAAGACATGAATCAAAATAGTCACAGTTTGCAGCGCTCAGCATAAGGGAGAAAACCACGACAAGATATCTGTTTTACTTTTTCCTTTCTTGTGGTTGTTGTTTGATATTTACAGCAAATAAAAACACAACTCCACTTAAGCATTACAGATTTAAAACCAAAAATTCCAATGCAACTACAGTACATGTCTGACTTCTTTCCTATCTTTCTTATTGTACTATTGATGAGATCTTTTGATATAATGCATTATTTAACAATACCAGTTTGGTTGTTGACCTACTGACAGATAGATTTAGCCTCCCATCTAATATTACCATTTACAGTATGAGCTGTCCTTTGTTGATATTACATGTCAGGTGATGGGAAAATCCAGGTTATCTGGTCACAGGAGGGGCCCTAGATTTGACCCCTGCAGAACTCCTGTGGTCAGACTGTGAGATGAAGAAGCTGAATCTCTGAATCAGGCAGTTACGTAGACTTTATCTTTGATATGATGTAAACCAAGTCAGAGTGTACACTAGGCCAATGGCTTAAGTGGAGTACACTGGGGCAAATGGTTAAGGCTCTAAGCCCTAGCACTGTGAGATTGCCTCTGCTGAACACTTGAGCAAGGCTCTTAACCCTATCTGCACCAGGGGTTCTATATCCTGGCTGAACCTGCACTCTGACCCCAGCTTCCTAACTGGGAACTTCTCTGTTCAGTAATCTACAGTATATGTCACATATAATTGAATCTCAATTTTCCAGTACATAAACCAGCAAGTAAAATGATAAATCCCTGGTGATTCATTGTGGATTCTTCTTTTACACTATCTAGCCCAGTGGCCCTGTAGCTGCATAAGCTTGGTAATGTTTGCTAAGTTAGAAAATAGAAATGCATCCTGCCCAGAGCTCCAGGTTTTGACTGTCCCTTTCTTGATTCGTTTGAAGCTTTTATTTGTCTCCTCATGTTGATTCTTTGCTTTTGGAAAGCCGGCTTGAGAACCTGCAGCAAATATTTTACCAATTTCTCTCTCATCTCTTATGTCTCTATTCTCCATTGCTTGTGTCCAGTTTTACTTGCTTTTTTTTCCCCTCTCCCTTTCATTTTCAAGAATGGCCTAAGACTATCTGCTTTGTTCTCCAAAACATTGCATAAATAATAATGTTTGAAGAAGACATCCCTTTAATATTGGAGGCAAGAATAAAGCTCGGTTTGATTAGTGTGCGAATCTTCTCTGAGAAGCAGTAGTCAGAAAATGAATGTTGAGCTAGAACCGGATTTTGCCTCTTATATCCCAGTGAATGATCAAATAGCAACCCCGTCTCACAGAGAGAGAGAGAGAGAGAGAGAGAGAAGAGAGAGAGAGAGAGAGAGAGAGAGAGAGAAAGAGAGAGAGAGAGAGAGAGAGAGAGAGAGGTGCACTCACACAGAATGTTTTGCATTATGTATAACTTGTTTCACTCCATTGTGTAAATGTCTACTTTATCCAGCTGTAAAGAAGAAAAGTGAATACATAAAAAAGTTAAAGTAAAAAGAAGACTTACTGCATTACATTGTGGCCTGCAAGCCTTCAAAGGCTAATCATATACTGTATGGTTAAAAACGTTAACTGACACATTAATTGGGATACAATCAGTAATCAATTGCAGCATTGCAGATGTGTGAATGTTAAAGTGATTGTGCAATTAAGTTAAGTTTTGTTATGGCTATTTTTTACCATGTGCTTCTACCAGAACATCCTAAATTAGTTGCATGTGAATGTTTTAGTTTGTTCTGAGACTAGATTGTATATATGAAAAAAAAAGAGTCTAGGATTTCAAACACCTTCCAAAAGCTTTTCATCCATTTTCTGTGTTTTGAAGTGTGTGTGAAGATACATTCAGTATCTCATTTTGATTTCTATTTCCCTAAAAGACTTGTCAGACTTGTTCCAGACTAATTCACCCCCTCCCCCCCCCCTTCCCCAATCACACCCCAAGGCGTTAATATTTTGCCTTTGTATTAATAATTTTCCAGATTCACAAAGTCAGATTCAAGCCTTTGGCCAACCTGGAACAGAAACACATCTAGTGTGTTGTAATCTTAGGCTGTTAGTCTCCTCAGACACATGAAGGTCTCTTTGTGTGTCAGGGCTTGACCTTTGCCCCATTTCTAATACATGAGTGCCGTAGGGCTTGAGGCTATATCGAATGTGCGCTGTCCTCTAGTGCTCATATCTTGTTTCTTGAATTCACTGTTGGATTTGAAGAGGGCTGTGACCTCCTGCTGGGTATTGATATTCTGCTCCTGTCTCAGAGATACAACCGGGTCAATGCTTCTTAACCTTACGATGAGAAGGTGAAGTGAATACCATTGATTATTTCGTTACAATGGCACCTGCCAAAGGGGTGGAATGGGCAGTGGTGGCTCAACAGGTAACCCCCTATTTACACCAAGAGCGGAAGCAGTGCATTCCAGCTGCGATGTGGTTGAAGGAGTTGATTACTCCCATTCTAGTCCATGGCTGTGATTCCAGCAGGTGTGCCGTGTCACGTTTCCGAACACCAGCTCTCCATGGTGATTTGCTAAGGTTACACTCATAGTCGACCAGAAGCCACTTCTGAGATAAATCTGGATTTTTTTGTTTATTTTCCACAATCATTCAAACAAGAGTACACACTACAAATCAACAAAAAGTAATTAAATCAGTTGAATAAATAATTCAATAAAATCATATATGTGATACAACATTAATTTGAATAAACCCTCTGATTTAGTTAAAATATTCAACTATTTAGCTTTGATGCAAAAATAGTGCATTATTTAAAGATATTAAAGAAAGGGCTCTTAAAAAACATGATTTTTTTTCAGGGTCAGTGGTCAGAGTATATACACCGTAGCTACCTCATGCACTCAAACTGCCACTTGAGCACAGACCTCAACCTGATCTGCTCTAGGGGTGCTGCCTCATGGCTGGCTCTGCGCTCTGATCCCAGCATCCTAACAAGATGGAATGTGCTCTGCTCCACACTGATTTTAAATCTATAGTTCACTGTGGGTTAGTACACTTTTTCTTTTCTTTTTTTTTGCACCACTCAGGAGCTGAGAAAATCTTAAATAGGAAGTGAAATCGCATCCAGGTGCTGGTCAATAATCAGGGGAGCTGAGTTATGGGGAGATTTAGTCTCCATGTCTTCATGCTGTTCTGTTCTGTTCTATCTCGAAAACTCTGGAATATGGAGTTCAACATTGATTTCACTGCAGATCGGAGACCACCCAAAAAGATTTTGCATCAAAGCTAATATATATATATTGTGGTTATTTAATTTTATTCCAAGAATTATTAATAAATGACAGTTTATTAATAATAATAAACTATGAACAACTATGAACACAAATAAGAAACAACAGACACGATAGAAGTAATAGTAGACTGAAGTACTGGTGCTTATTTACAACTGTGAAGCAGTCATGTCACATGGGTGTCATGGTCATGTGGTACTGTATGCCATAGGATATAGAAGATGTAGTTTATCTCACCAGAAAGTTTTTCCAGAGGCCCTGGGATCAATGAGGCATGGTATTCCCATCATAGCAGCTTGAAGATATGACATCCTCTACTGAGTGGTGAGTTGGAGTGATCCCCTTAGCACATTTAAGGGGTGGCATAACATTCAAGATGGAGCACTAGAGCAGAGGTGAAGCAGCTCAAGGCAGTGCCAGAAGTGGGAGCGACATCCTCTACAAGGCCAGAGATCGGAGCGACTCTCTCAATGAAGCTAGCGTGGGAAGTGACAGTCGGCAAAGCAGGGAGGAGGAGGAGGAGCGATGTCCTCAGTGGAGCAAGGAGGTGGAGTGATGTGTGCAGCGGTGCAAAGAGGCGGTGTGACATCTTCAGTGATGTTGTCAGCCAAGCAAGAAGGCAGAGCGATGTCCTCAGTTGTGTAAGGAAACAGAGACAGGGCAACGGTTGGTGGAGCTGTGTGGTGTAGTGATGTTCACGGTGATTCTCATGATGAGGCTGTGAGCCCTAATGCCATTCCCAGTAAAGCAGCAAGGATAACAAAGATAAACTACCTACAAAGCAGTCATGTGACATGGATGTCCTGGACAGATAGTCTGCAGTGACTTACTGAAGATATAGACTTTTGGCTATATACTGTAGTGCAAAAAAACAGGGAAAAATGCACTCGTCAAAAATATATCTATTAGAACATGCATGTTGAAAAGTGATATAGGATATAAAGTGTATGTAAGTCTAAATGTTAACCAACTACCAAACTACAAAAGATCAATGGTACCAGTTCTGTAATACACTATTAAGATCGTCTGTAATCAGATAAACATATCTGTGTAAGCTCATGAGAAGCATTAATAGTGCTATAGCGCAAGGGAGAACTGTCATATGACACAAACTTCCACTGACCTCTACAATGTTCTGGATGGTTTTCTGATTCTGTTTGCTCTCCACATCAATTGATTACTAGACTTATGCAGCTCTGAGCACGTTTGCCATTTGTCTTCTAATGCTGCTGATCATTAGGACAGTGTGGTGCAAAATGGAGCAAAGCTCAAAGCAAAAAACCTCAAAGCTTTTTATAGTATGCAGCAGATGATTTATTGTGATTGAGAAGATTCTCCTTTGGGAATTATTGATTCTAAGCTGGCTTAATTCTCCAGGCGGTGCCAAGTTGATCCACTGGCATCTGAGAGAGAGGAACAGATTAATGCAAGCAATAAATGTATCGGTGTGAAACACAGCCCTCATCTAACCTTTCAGTTTGAACGTTAGTGTGGCTCCCACGCTTCCCATCTGCTGCCACCTAGGATGGCTTATTCTTAGCACTGATGAACAAATCGGTCTTAATTGTTTTCGATGAAAGATTGGAGACAAGCATAAAGTGAGAGATTTAAAAATGGTAGCGCTATCTGGGGTGGTACGTATCAATGGTTGATCTTAACATAATGATGATATTTAATTATTTATTATATGTTTTCTTCGCACAGCTCATTTAGGACGTTGGAGTGAGAGCACAGTGTCAGCCAGAGTACAGCACCCTAGAGCAGATAGAGATAAGGATCAACAGTGTCAACTTGACGGTGCTGGGGCTTGGATCCTCAACCTGCTTAACCCAGTAACCCACAGCCTTAATCGTTTGAGCCACCACATAAGTTCTTCTATTGATTTTCCCCCCCAAGCTTGCCCGTATTCTCCTAATCTTTTTTTCTTTACCTTACATTATTCTTGCTCTGATATTTGCCCCTTAATGACCCACATTCAGTTGGCAGCAAAATAACTGCCCTAAACAATCAGCTTGTTCTTAACTTAATTAGATGTGTAAACTTACCCACAAAGTCTATCCACAAATACAGCTGTAAAACATAAAGGTGGCCTTCAGTTCAGGGAGAAGAAACATTTTTCATAATTCTTTGCAGTCTTGTTTCACCTTTCGGCACCTGCTTTGAGGTGCACCCTTGAGGGATTATGCCTGGATTTCCATTACAATCCTAGTCGCGTATTACTAACCTAATAGCTCCCTTGATGGATGGAGCTCAGGACTCAGCCCGTACCTTCAAGCTCGAATTTGATATTTTGAACATAGAGATACCATGGGCTCAGGGACAACAAATACGCTTATATCTGAATTCATCGTATGGATCACGAGCATTTTAATTGAATCCTACAGGAATGAAGGACATGCCAGCTGTTGATAGCATGATATCTTTGTAAGGAATGACATTGACTTCGAATACAAGGACAACGACTGATGAAAGTCTGATGTCTTTCAACATATTTTCTGTTTCTTTCTTTAATATGTTTTGAACGCAAAGTTCTTTGAAGATGATATACATACCACATCCTGGCCGTATCTTAGAAAGGGCAACAATGGAATCAGGATTCAGCAGGTTATACACAAACAACCTAATCATGAAGTAACACAGTACAAGTGTGTATAATCATTTCATAAAAAAAATAAATAAATAAAAAAAAAGCTGGTGGTGGAGACAGGGCCAAAATCATAAGCGCATTACACTTGTCACCTTGGGAACTGCAGTGCAACCAATGCAAAGAATAAACCCATGATTTTAACAATTGCCTGTGTCACATGCTAATTTAAAGTCGTCTTTAAATTTAAAGGGTCGCCGGATGCACTTATTGATGCAACCGTCCCATTTTTTCCAGGCTTGGGACCGACCGGCACTGCTTCCAGTGGCTGGAGTTGGGCGTTGTCCGATCATCAAACCCAGCCTTACTGACTAACTGTCAGATACCAGCATGGGTGAAAGTAGACCGGTGTGATCTGCAGTACTGAAGAGAGAACAACTAACTGCCAAAGCTCACATTCAAAACCTGTCAAAAACAATAGCACTTACACCAAGAAAACACATCTGACATCGTTATGTCATGTTAAAAAATACTGTCTCCTTAATAATTGCTGCTAAGCCGTTCCACGTTAGCTCAGTGGTGAAGGTGTTGGACTACTGACCAGAAGGTCTCTGGTTTGAACCCCATCACCACCAAGCTGCCATTGTTGGGCCCTTGAGCAAGGCACTTAACCCTGAACTGCTCATGTGTGTAATGGGATAAAAAATGTAAGTCACTCTGGATAAAGGGCATCTGCCAAACCCTGTAAAATGTCTAATTTGGGATTCAGCCCCAGAGCTTAGCTGATATTCTAAAGTGGAATAAGTGATGAGTTTTAAGTTTCTCAGGGCTATGCAGCAACTCTTTGCTTTATTCTCTAAACCTTTGGCTTCATACTACCATAAAAAATTTAAAACTACTTTCACCCATGTTATATAGTTTATATAATAAATGGTGCTTGTGGAACTTTTGTATAAAAGCTATAACACACTTGAGGTTGTGTACTGAATATCAACATGGCTGTTATATTCTGTAGGCTCAGGCTGCGTGTGGTCTTTGCGCCTACAACCCGCATGACAGCCAGACTGATATTCAGTACAACAGCAAACCTCAAGTGTGACATTGCTCAATCATTTACTGCATTAAATAGGAAAAATATGACTGTAACTGTTGCTAAAGTCAAAAATTCAAATTTTTTTAGTTGTAAAAACAACAACAACAATGAAAAAAAAAACAATACAAAACTCACTGGAAATAAATCATCTAATCAGCAGATAATAAATACATATTAGATACAGACGATATAGATAATTATCTTTTGTAAGACAAGTTATACAGTATATGAACTGTATAGTGAATTGTTGCCAAAGTAGATGACATGAAAGGAGAACTGGAAATGGCAACCTACTGAACTATTTCTTTGGAAGTTACAGTGCACTTTTTTGATGAGCAGTGGAAACTTTATCCACATGCATTGACAGTCAAAGAAAGAGAAAAGACCTTATTCTGAAGTGTATGTCATGCACTTTATGTAAATAGCTAAAGAGAGCAACACTGAAAATAAAATCAGCCCAGAGTGCTCACAACATGATAGCAGCAGCCAGATAAATGCGCGCAGCCTCAAAATGCTCTATGACAGCGTCTCTGCACGATAAGTCGTTTGACATCTCATTAGCTAAAATGCAGAAATGGTGTCGGGGATTCAACACACAATACAGCAGACTCAGCAAAGCTCAAATAACGGCAAGATGGAAAATGGACAGAAGACATAGTCACTGACTCAGTACTTGTCTAACCAGATACACTGTACTAGTTGATTATGAAGATAATACAATGTGTGCAGAAATGCCAACAGCCGCTGAGAGGTACACTGGCTTTACAAGTGGAGAAACTGCAGAAGTTGGAGATGGTGCTGAAGCTTTGAATGTAATTTACAGATGGCCTCAATGATAGTTTGTGGTTGAGAGAAAAAAAAGATTAAAGGCAGGCAAGAAAGATAGAGGAGTTGGGTTTTAGTGGGAGAGATAGAGAAGTGGGTAGGGATTAGTGGTTGGGCCAGTCTGGGTTGTATATTGAGTTGGGATGATTTTGTTTGTTTTGTTAATATTGAATACCACTCAAGAGTTGTGCTACTGAGTCTAGCAAGAACGTAATTCTTTATTACTGCAGGTACATAACTGAACCTCTTGAAGGTGTGCCAGCTTTGTGTCATCTATTATGAGAGGTGGAGACCAGTGAGCATGACCCAGGCTATATCGTAATTCAAGCAAAGCTTTGCAACATACATGGAGAGACGCAAGAAAAAAACAAGCAATCATGATATGGCTGAGGATTGCAACAGCGCTTGATCCTAGATTTAAGGATCTCTAGTGTCTGCACAGAGCTGAGAGGCCTGAGGTATGGAGTTTAATCAATGTCTTGCTTACAGAAGGGAGTCCTGTACACTCGGCAAACTCTGAGCTACCTATGAAAAAGAAAGCAACCCCAAGGATGCTTCAAAGTCTGACTCTGATGAGAAATGTATGGAGCGCTCCAGGGCAGAGAGTGCCATCGGCATGGAAAGTTGTCCCCAGCTCTGAACATGAAGGGCTAAACAGCAGGCTGGCCTGCCTTGCATGCAATTTCTTGGCAACACCTGACACATCGTTTCACTATCTGGGCATATTGTGCAGAAAAAGAGAGCTTCCCGTGGATCTGACCATGTGAACAGCTTGTGTAGTTAAGCAACGGGCTGAGTGCAGAGAAATAGAAACCTAGAACCTAACCTCAGTACACAAGTAGGTACCGTACTATTACTATTTCTTTCATTTTCTTTCTTATAATTTCTTTCTACAGTTCCCCGCTAAAGCATCCTGAGACCATTCATGTGTGGGGTTGCCTCTCAGGTAGGCTCACTTAATGTACAATTTTGCCTAAGAACACAGCCGTGAATAAAGAATGGTGCAAAAATATTCTCTGCGAGCAACTTCTCCCAACCATCCAAGAACAGGTTGGGGATGAACAGAGCCTTTTCCAGCATGAGGGAGCACCGTGCCATAAGGCAAAAGTGATAACTAAGTGGCTTGGGCAACAAAACATCAAAATCTGCGGTCTATGGCCAGAAAACTACCCAGACCAATTGAGAACTTGTAATCAATTCACAACAGGCGGGTGGACAAATAAAAACCCAGAAATTTCAACTCCAAGCACTGATTATGCAAGAATGGGCTGCCAATCAGGATGTGGCCCAGATCTTGATTAACAGGAAGCCTGGGAGAACTGCAACGCTGAAAATATTGACTCTTTGCATGAACTTAATGTAATAAAAGCCTTTGACACTTGTAATTATAATCAGTATATCATATTAACATCTTTTTGTCAGATGTTAATATGGTATACTAATTATAATTACACTGAAGCAGCAGACTTTATGAAAAAAAAAATTAATATTAGCCATGTCTACAGACACTGAAAAAAAATCTCCATTTAAATTTTATGGCTAAAAAAATATATAAATTATAAACAGAGTGTGCAATGAATTTCTGATAATAAATTACAGTAAACATGATTAATCATTATTGTGAAAAGTAATAATCGATTAACAGCCCTAATCATAATTCTGTATGTACAAAATATTCCCCAATATTGTCATCAATCTTATCAGGAATGCAAAAAATTTAATATTATCCACAGATTTACTAAAGGCTTTATGGCTACTATACATTCTACAAAAATGTTTGCTATTCGTGACATACTGGAAATTATTTCTTTATTTGGTTTAACAATGCAACCCATAATACTCATAATCATTAGCTCTTCATGTCATGTAATCCTGTTCACACTGATGAATACAATTTGATCTGCGAAGATGCTTGAGGACAAGTAAAACAACCTGTAGACTATTTTCCACTTCATCTTGCCATTTTTAAAAAAATCTTATTGTCTGCTAATTCTTTGCATTTGATTTCTGATTAGTTCCTCACACACCAGGAATGCTGATTTCCCTGGACCGTCTCCAGGATCAGTCTAATCTCGGTGCTTTTAGAAAGCCAGGCTGCTGCCGGCTCCACTTAATTAACTAAAAAGTAGCATCTAATTCTTGATTTGATGGTTTCACTGATCACCACAGCATGGTCAGCCTATTTTGTTTTCACACACTCCATAATGATTTTTCGGAAATCAGGACATGACCCTACAAGCATTGTTCTCCAGGGTGCAGGATGTTAACCAATGTTCTGATTAAAGATATTGATGAACGAGTTACATTACATTCTAAATCAATCTTCAAACTCAACAGTTTTGTCTTCCAGAAAGCTTGTTTTTTTTTTTTTAAACATTCTGGAAGATCTGAAGAAAAAAAAAAGGTTTTCACAGCTATCTCAATGCACCCAGATGTACTTTAAATAGCTGTTTTTAAATATCGAGTGCTGTGGGTCCATTTAAGTGGAGTGAAGATTAAATCCCATCCGAGTGCGAGGCTTGACACACCAGCGCTAATGCTGATCCCATCCGTCAGTGCTCCTTCAGCTATATCAATCTGTGGTGCGTCAGCAAGCCAAAGGCTAAACCAACCCATGCCAAGAGTCAGCAAGCTGACAGCATACATACTGCAAAACTCGGTTCTCGATTTCACAGACACTGAAGCATAAAATAACCTGATAAAATATTGAAATATACACTCATTTCTCCTATTCATTCTAAGAACCAGGGGTTAGCTCCGAAATTCTCGATTGAACATGGCACTTTTTTGTTTTGTTTATTTTTGTTTTTTTTGTTTTGTTTGTTTTTCCTAAAAAAAGGCATACCTGGCTGTGAAAAAATATATGCCCCTTCCTATTTTTGTTTTTATTTTACACAAAGATAATCAGAGTAAATACAAAATGCAATATTTTTGCAAAAAAAGAACATGGCCCTACGTGAAAAAAAAATTGCCCCCTAAACCTAATAACTGGTTGTGCAAGCAAACATTTGTAATAACTACTGGAATTCCGGCCCACTCTTCTTGCAAGAATTGTTTTAATTCATCCACACTGGAGGGCTTAACTTGTCAACTGGTTGTGCCACAACATCTCAGGTGGATTTAAGTCAGGACTAGGTCACTCCAAAACCTTTTTTTTTCTTTATTTTTCTTTTCTTTTCTTTTCTTTTTTGAGCCATTCAGAGGTGGACCTGCTGGTGTGTTTCGGATCATTGACCTGCTGCCTAACCCGACTGTGCTTGAGCTTGAGATCTTCTTTTGGATCTTCAGGTAGAGTGCAGAATTCATGGTTTCATAATTTATAACAAATTCTCCAGCCCCAGACCATCACACTACAACCACCATGTTTGACTGTTGATATGATTTTCTTTTTATATAATACTGTGTTAGTTTTATGCCAGATGTAACAGGTTGCATATATAGCAAAAAATTCAACTTTTGTCTCATTACTCCACAGAATATTTGCCTAAAAGTCTCAGGGATGATCAAGTGTGCGACAAGCTTTTGTGTTCTTTTTGCCCAGTCTTGTTCTTATTGTTGAATCACGAACACTGACATTAACTGAGACATGGCGGGCCTGTCAGTCATTAGATGTTGTTCTGGGGTCTTTTATGAGCTACTGGATGAGCAGTTGTTGTGCTCTTGGAGTAAGATTGTTAGGCTGGCCACTCCTGAGAAAGTTCACCACTGTTCCACGTTTTTGACCATTTGTGGATAATGGCTCTTACTATGGTTCTCTGCAGTTCCAAAGCCTTAGACATGGCTTAGTAACCCTTTCCAGACTGATGATGTCAATTACTTCTTCTTCAATTACTGAATTTCTTGATTTTTTAATCGGGATTTGGTGTGGCAAGTGGAATTTAACACATCTTTCAAAAAAAAAAAAAAAGGTGCAAATCAAGTTTAGAGTATATATAAATTAAATGCATTTTCCAGGAAGACTTGATTGCAGGAATCATTTAAACACTGGGGCATTGGTGGCACAGTGGCAGGTTTCTTGCCTGCGATGTAGAAGGCCTGTGTTCGATTCCCACCCTATGCCCAAACCCCAGCCCCTGAATGCACTGCTGGTTCCAAGCCTGGATAAAATGGGACGGTTGCAACAGGGCATCTGGAGTAAAAAGTGTGACAAACTGGTGTGCGGATCAGATGGTCAGCTGTGGTGGACCAGTCCAAAGTCTAACAACAATCATTGAAAAAAACAATCATTTAAAAGAACAATCATTTAAAAAATGCATTTTGCATTTATAAGGTTATCTTTGTGTAATATACAGTAAACTTTGTTTGATGATTTCAACCATTTAAGTGTGACGCATGTGCAAAAAAAAAAAAAATGAAAATCAGGAAGGGGCAAATACTTTCATGGCACTTTATATCATCGAATTTATGCCTTTAATAATATCCTTTAATATAGCATGTATGCCTAACCAGCTGACATGCAATTCCATTACAGTTTAGTCTTTCAAGCACAGAAATAGATTGGACATGAGAAAGATTTCCTATAATATATTCCTGTTAAACTCAGCACCATACCTTATTTAAAAGATTGCTATTGACAGGTAATCCTGTGGTGCAGAAATGCAGACAGTGAGGATCTTGCCTTTATTAAAATAAGAGAAAGTATAGAGCGTAATGGAAAGAAGAAAAAAAAAACACAAGGGATAGAGTTCTGCTGTTGCAATATGATGCTATGAGAAATCATATGAAAGTCATATGAACAGAAATTGGTGTTTTTTTTTTTATCATGATGAAGATTCATCTTGAGCTCTTCTAGCATCCCATCAGTGAGGAAAGGGCAGCTGAGGTAAAAGCACAGATTAAATTATGCTTATAGTACATTCGTATATTTTGTCAACCCCTTATAAAAGTCTTACAGCTTGGTGTCATCTTTTGGCACATGCAGCAGTGTTTTACGTTTATTGCACTTCATCTGTTATCTCGTTTATTATATTATTGCAGGGTTTGCAGCTGGAAAATGGGCACGTTGTAGAATGAAAATGCATTTTCATTTTTTATATCATATATATTCATATATTTGAAATAGAACTCCCCTCTGAGTAATATCACCCTGTTAAGGGCCTTAATGCTTGCAGTTGTTTTGTGCAATGTGATGTTATGCAGAAGGTTTTTGCTTTGTGCCTCATACAGAACACATGTTTCTATGGTGTAGGATCTGGAGAATGGATGTTATTGCCCATGATTAGCTGTCACAGTTTTTCCCCTCATGCCCAGGGCCAGGGCAGGCAGAATAGTGCAGCCGGCAGTGACACAGTGCACACTTTTGTATAGTCTGATGTTTTGTTTACATTGCCACGTGTATTTCAGTTCTGGCTCTGTTTCTGACCCTCTTGTTTTCGACTTTGGCTCAGTTCTCTGCATGTTGTTTGGAAATTGTCTGAAATTTTGCTTGTTCTTGGATTGTGCTTTTTTTTTCATCTACCTTACAGAATACTCCGGCAGTATACTAGATGCAGCAGGATGACATAAAGGGCAACGCTTAAGGATTATCATGACGTAGTTTGGCATGATCCAGTCTCACCACTGTAGCTCCAGGACACCTCGCGCTTAATGCCAGCATTAAATTCCTGCCACATGGACTCTAGCGCCAGTTTTACTAGGAAAACATGGCAGATTGTAAGCCCAGGAAGAACGAACAGAGAAAAGTCATGCTGTCTTGGCTCATAGGCCCAGCAAACAGATCTTGGAGAAATTATGAGATATTGGCAAAAAGATGAAGCTGTTTTTCTACATGAGCTGGCATCTCATAGACTTCTGCGGTGGAGGGGGAGGAGTGTCTGTCTTATTGAACTCTAGCTGTTAGGTCTGCCACCTTTTCAGCTTCCCCACCGCCCTGACAGACTTAGTGGCCATCTTGTAGAACTATAGCTGCTAAGTCTGTTAGATTTGAGATCTTTGCCAGATTGAGGACAACAGGACACACACTGTAGCTCCAGGGTGAAGCCCACACAGTGGCACCCTGCACAGAACCCTGGGTAGAGGTTTACATAATATGTGTCAATGCATAGCTCCAGGTTTAGACTGGCAGGGAGGCATCTAATGCAGAGCTCCAGGTGGAGGCCAACAGGGCGGCTCCCCACACCAAGCTCCAGTCTCTAACACTGGAGAAGCCAAAGGGGAAGCACCCACCTGTATGCAGCTTCCTGTGGAGGTCAGCCTGGTGACCTGCCAAACCACTTCCTATAAAGATCAACAAGTCAATTCAGACTAGAGGCCAAGGAGTTTTTTTGCTCTCGAAAATGTCACCCCACCTCCTGATTTCAATAATGCGCTTGCTCCGCTTTTCGCTTTCAAAGACGTCCTGCTGACATGATTCCTGTTTGATAAAGAATATCGCTCCATCACTGTGCTTGACTGAGAATGTCACGCTGCCTCCCCTGCTTGGCTGAGAACATTGTTCTGCCCTTCACATTGCTGAAAACATCATTATGTGTACCACTGTTTTCAGTATGACTATTGTATTTTATCTTCTCTGAGACCAAGTCCATATGCCTTAACGACTGTCCAGGAAAGTCTCTCCTTGCACTTAACCTTAATATTTTATGTCCTTCAAGAAGAAAAAATAGAAGAAGAAGTAGAATTTCACATAGGACGCAGAATAAAAAAAATATATATATATATATTCATGAAAATTTGCAAAAAAATTCCTTCTTTAATTATTTGGTATAATTACAAATTATCTCCTTTCTAATCATAGGCTACTCAGTAATGTAATGTGTAAGTACATATAAGTGCCTAATGTTTTCTGATGTCTTGTGTCAGATATTTTTCTGCCAGGCAGCGTCTATGACTTTATTATTACTCATTTTCTTTTATTATGTTTTGTAGAGTTTCATAAACAAGTTCTACTTGACATGGGAGGGGAAAAAAAAGCTTTTTTCTATTGAGGCCCTTTTAAATAGGCATGGATTTTATGAGCTTGCTTTGTGGAATATGCACCTGGGTGTTTAATCACTATGATTTCTATATTTATTTATTTATTTATTTATTTATTTTTTACATACATATACAAAAAAATTTAATAAATAAACAAAAAACTAAAACACATATGAAATACACTAACTTACCCCCATGTTTCATAAATTTGTAAATCAGAAGTATTATGAATTGTGAATTAGTGTAATTTATTTTATATTTATTATACAGTTATGATGTTGGAAAAAAAGCCAATTAGGTCATTTGTTCATTATTGAATTGCAAATTTATTGAAAACATTTGCATTTTTTTTTTCACTTTTTCACTTCTGCACACAAAATCTAGCAGATTTTTCACTCATTGAAATCCAGTATAGGCTAGAAAGAAATCAGCTCCAGCTTCACTCCATCATGGCATTCTGTGCATTTTCCCAATGACCATTAATCATGTTTTTGTGCTCGGTTCCACAAAAGTAAAACAAAAACAGCTTTAAGGCATTCAATAAGAGCAAAAATATCTATACTGATTTTATCTTTGATGAACATAAAAGCTCTTTCATACCCGACGTCCTTGCATGTTTCTCAGCTATCTCTTGCTTGGGCTTCGTTACAGACTCTTTACAGTTTTTTGTGCTTGCTAACAGATTGTTACTGCACACTGGAGCATTTCACAAGAGCAGTATCTCAGTGTATGATACTGTAAATTAAAATTGGGTGCCACCGGGTTCGATCTTGAGCTCAGATTACGGTCTGTGTGAAGTAATCCAAAATTAAATGTCAGTTTTGAATTATGCTCAAAGCTGAAAGCTGCTCACTTGTTTTGTGGATAATTCTACAGAATGGTTTCAGAATGGAAATATAGTGCAGTTGTGTGCGAATTTTGACCAGCATGTGTTGTGCTTTGTGACAGGGTGTGTTACTCAGTGATCAGTATTTCACGTGGACTGTCTGGCTCAGAGGGGATTCTATGTGTAGCAAATGGAGTTGTTTTTAGCTATGGTTTTAAGGCCATAGAATAGGAAGCCATGATATTTAAAATATTATAGAAAATTTGTAAAAATATGATAATTTTTTTTGGGAAAAAATCCATCCTAGTTTAAGCTGCGTTGTAAAACAAAGCTATTCTCTCAATTTCATGGGGAAGTTTACATTGTTAATCTACTATATGGATGGATGGATGGATGGATGGATGGATGGATGGACGGACGGAAATTTGGGTGCTACAATAGCCAAAGTAAACAAAACATTAAACTTTCAGACTAAATATACCTTATCCAACTGATTCCTTTGCATGTTTGCACAGGGCAAAGAAATTAGTATACAGACAAGACTAATTGCATCTTATGTGTGGGATGTGAGGTTATGGGTTTAGCTTGAAGGCAGAGTCATACAAAAAATAAATAAATAAATAAATAAATAAATAAATAAATAAACAAACAAACAAATAAATTAATTAATTAATGGGTGGAAAATAAAAGAAAGTGCATAATTACTTTACAGTGACATTATTCCCCACACATTGAGACATGTGCAGGGGCAGTGGTGGGCCAGAGGTAACAGGTTTGTGCTACTGATTTATAGGTCATGAGTTCAAGCCCTGGCACTGCCAAGCTTCCTCCATTCAGACCTCTTGACAGTCTCTGCACCAGGGGTGTTAAATCATGCCTGACCCTGTGTTCCAACCCCAGCTTCTTAACAAGTTGAGATATGCAAAGCAAATAAGTTCCCTCTGTTGCATTTGTTCATGTGGCATTGCGTGCTACCTTCATGCTTTTCTAAGAAGCAAATGCTGGATAGGAGGTGTTCCAATCCTGCGAGGAGGAAGAGTTCTGGTGGAAGAGTCTGCTGCAATGATCTCTGATGCTTCCTCAAACACTTTGGTGCAATGGGTAGAAATATTCAGAGTTGGCTACCTGTCTCTTCTCTGTTGCTGCCATCATTGAGTTTATATTCGATCCTGTGATGCCACAGCAGTCTGATAAAACTGCTCCAGTAGGCACTTCACAAACTTGACCTGAGCCTCCTTGAAAGTATACGTTCCTCTACAGTGCTGATTAATCATTTGAGACGTGGAAAAAATGTTATCGTACAGTGGTTAGTATTTGTTGTGGCTGGAGCAATCCTGGTTTGAATCCACGTCAGTTTGGAGGACACGGTGGCTCAGAGGTTATGGTTTTGGGCTACTGAGTTGAAGGATGTTCAAATCCCACCACCACCAAACAAGAAATATTATACAAGGGTTCTTGAGTGAGATCGATCGTGTCTCAATTGTAAGGCTCATTATAAAATCGGAATATTCATATGCTGCTTTTGCCTGGTAGGAAGAAAGATTTGGATTCTGTGAGACTATTCAAAGAGATTATGATTATTAACATGGGATAATAGGAAAAGTCTGTGATATAAGCCAGAGCGGCATATTTGTAAGACACACACACAGATGTAGGGATCATTTTTTGTAGTTTAGATTTTTGTTGGAAAAAGCAGGTTTGATTTTGCCCACATGTCAGAGACGATCTTGTGCTCATATACATATACACGATTGGGAGCAGGTAATTCAAATCAGTTTGTTTATTTTCAGTTTATCTATTATACAGTAGCAATTACTACTTAAAGTTTCATGTTCTCTCTGATGGATGTAGGGATTAGAGCAGACACAAATATCTGGAGGCAACAATATCTGTTATGTTGTATATAATGGACCCCGTTGACCAGTTTATAAATAATAATTCAAGGTGACTGCGATTCTGAAAACTCCTTCCATGACTGCTGTTTCTCTGTCTGAGGCATAGCTTAAGAGGAGATTACTCCTTTTGCTCACGGTGCTACTGTATGATGTCTGGGAACTTTTGCAGGTGGTAATACAGATAACTGTATAATAACTCCGTATATAATCATGAATTATGGCTATATCTACTGTTCATATCTGCAAGCAGTTGAACGGTGACATAAAACTTTGACTTGTTTTGACCTGCACATCAGATTGAAAATGAAACTAAGATGGCAACAGTAAAAAGGTTTCATCTATAATTAAAATGTGCATCTTTAATCAATTATGACTCATATTCATTGCTCAGGATTTGCAGCCACTTACTAAACAAACTGTAGTTTTTTTTTTTTCAGGGTTATGGTAATTTGTGTCACTGATCAATGCTTCTTTCAGTCACAAAGGGAAGTTTTTTAGCAGCAGATTTTTCACTTTGTATTTTTCACTCTGTCAATTCTGAGCCTGGGTGTTATGGGTTTCTGAGCTGAGGTTTGTATGAGAATGCAATAAATCAGTTGAGTATTATTTGATTAAAAATGTGCATGGCATCTAGCAGAAAATAATCCGGCTTCGGGAAGATCCAGAGATCCACATGCAGACATTTCATGATTTAATTACATTATGCTTCATGCAACCAAAGTGCAATATTCGATCCAAAATGTTCTGCAATTACACATAATTATGAAGACACACGGTCTCGTGTATGAATGTGCTAACAGAGCTCTGTTCATTTAACTATCACTATCATTATTTTGGTGAACTGAATGGATCAGTTTGCAACTGTGAACGTGTGAACTCACTGAATGTGAGCATCATTAAAATGAAGGGTCATGAACGTGAGCAGCAAAGACGTCGTTCATTACATTTCTCTTATTGCTGAAGTCATGTGAGCTGAAGAATGAAATTGCACATATTTTTAATCAAACTAGAATGAACCAAAAAAACATTGCATGATGCACTGTAAACAATGCTGCTTCCAGCAACCTTTTTATTGCTCAGAGGAGCTTGATTTAAAAAGGGAAGAAATTAACTTGAACTGTGAACTTGTGAAAGTTTAAAACTCAAAATTATGGAATATGAATTCTATTTTATTGAACTTTGAGAAACCTTCATTTTCACCATACAAACCTTCACATTGATCATCAAATATATATCAGTAAACTGGTGACAGGATCCTGGGCACCCACAGCTCTCTCGTGCATATGGGGACCAACAGAAAGGACCAACAGCTCTCTCATGCATTTGGGGACCTAAATAAATTTCCGCACAGTTTCTTCAACTTCACCATATCACACATTTCGAATGTGTTATCACCATACAAGCCCATCTCTACATCCATAGACCTGAGGCTGAAGTCATCCCTTGACCCCAGAGGTGTGCGGTCACAGTTCTAACCACTACGCCGCCTAATACAAATGGGCCAATGACCTAATATAAATTAGAAAAAAAAAATAGCAAAAATGCAATTTGCTGATGTGCAATGACTGATATGTGTTTCCCGCGAATAAATACTGTGTAATATTGTTCATGGCAACAAAGTGCCAGTTGTCAGGTTACTGAGAAAAGTGCAATGCTCTCGATCAGTCTCACGTCTGTAACATCTCTGACAAAGTGCGAACACTGGAGAACCCTTCCATAATCCTAAATAACTGTTTCCTCGCAGAACTTCACCATATCACACATTTCGAATGTGTTATCAGCATACAAGCCCGTGTCTACACTGATGATTTCTTGATACATGTGCTAACATACAGTAATAGAATGAGCACATTAATATAAACCTCCCAGCCATTAATATTGCTCAGGAAATTAAATCACTCTATGCATACTGTCTAACACAGTATGATTTCCTTTTCCAGGTCAGAATAAAACAGAAGTTACTACATGTTCTAGTATTCTCAGCCTGTACAGTATAATATAGGAATCTGTTCGGCGAGACTGCTATGGATCTGCCACAACTCATTTTGTGAGGTCTTTCAATTTAATTTACAATGTCGG
Organism: Clarias macrocephalus; assembly: GCA_011419295.1. Classification (NCBI taxonomy): domain Eukaryota; kingdom Metazoa; phylum Chordata; class Actinopteri; order Siluriformes; family Clariidae; genus Clarias; species Clarias macrocephalus. The sequence goes on from JAAGKR010001113.1 coordinate 91,222, forward strand.
CATGGAACAGTTCATCAAAATATTATTAATTGAGGTCTCTGTGTTTAAATGAATTATAATACTGTGAGGGGAAAAAAAACACATAAAAATGGTCAGAAATGCATAAATAAAAAAAATGTGAGTGGTTGGTAGTGCAGGAAGTGAGGAATGCTGTAAAACTGACATATTGCATCATTACTTCTTTTTACGGTTCCGTATTGTACCACTATAAAGTCAAGACTGACATTCCTCTTCCTGCTTTATTCTATATTCAGAATATGAATCTGAGTACGGTTTCCTCTCCAGAACAAGATCTTCCTATAACTTTTGGCTTTCATCACCCCCCCCCATTCTCATGCTGTTTGTGTAACCAGGACCTGCTCAGTAGCAAGCTCGGGTTCTTAGCTGTGATTCGTTTCAGCTGAGCTCTGGTTTGGCTTTCAGGCATAGCTGTAGCATTACACACACAGTGCATGTGTGTCTGGACTTCCTCACTAGCTTGGTGTGGTTTCGCCCCAGCGTCCAAGTGTATAAAAATGCATGCAACATTTGGAGATGGTGTGCCGTAGTCTGAGCTCATTTCACTGTCTGGAATTCATAAATGTTGATTTAGAGGTAGCATGGGATTATTAATAGTTTGCTCGGTCTTTATCCAGACCACTCGTTTCCTTTATATCACATCCTTTGCACAGTGTGAGGAAGAAAAAGATATAAAAAAAAAAAATCTAAACAAAACGACTGCCTGGGTGAATTCAGTCCTTGTTGTCTGACTTTTTAAATGGGTGTTTTTAACAAGACAAAGACAGACTGACCTAGTTTCTCCTGCCTGAATCTGAGACCTAGGTGAAAAAAAAAAATCTTCTAGGACATTTGTTGGAGCCATTTCAGAAGTGCTGTTCAGTAAATCTGGGGGATTGGTTTGCCTGTCAGGTTTACATTTTGTAGAGAGCCCATTCAGCAAATCAGTGAGCTTCACCAAGCTGCCATTCATGTCTGTTACTGTGTCACTCGCAGCTGAAATAACAGAGATCAGTGAGGCCGTCTTCACTTAGCCCACTATTAAATCTGTCTGATGAAAGTCATAAGAACTTTCTCATTTTTTGATAATTAGTGGATCACTGACGTGGTGTGTGTGTGTGTGTGTGTGTGTGTGTGTGTGTGTGTGTGTGTGTGTGTGTGTGTGTGTGTGTGTGTGTGTTTCTGGATGTTGAGGAATTATGGTTTAGTGGTGACGGAATCCATTACCGAAGCACAGCCTAGTGTTCCTAAGGCTGTTGTCCCATGGGAGTCTTTACATTCCCCTCTCACATTCTACCCGTCACTCTCGCCATGTCTGTCTGTCTGTCTGTCTCACTTTCTGTCTCTTAGATTTGTTCTCTCTCTGTGTGTATGTGTAAGAGAGAGCGAGAGAGAGAGAGAGAGAGAGAGGGAGAAAGGGAGAAAGGGATCTCTGTGGTCAATTTCAAAAGGCAGTAAAATATCTCTTTAGCTTGCATCATCATTAGAGGTGTTCGGCTATATGCTGGCCTTTCACTTCAAAGCAAAGCTGCTCTTTTGAAGGTAGCGTTCCACCGCTAGCATTGTAGCAGGTAAGGATATTTTTCCTTGTGAGAGTTCAACACTGACATGTAGTTTTTTCCCTTTTCTTGTTTTGGGGATACAAAAAGACAGTTAGGTACCACACCAATATTGTTTCCTGTTAGCAAAAAAATCCCTGTAGCAATCAATTTGGTCAATTATCCACTTTTAAAATAACAACCTTTTATTTACCAGATCAGTTGTTCAGTGGTAAAAGGTTTACATGCACTTTGTTCATTTTGTTTAGATTTAGTACCATTCCCTTTTTTTTTTTTTTTGTTAGTTCACACATTTTCTAAAGAATTCACGACACCACAGTACTTCCACTATTTGGTCTTTAACCTCTTCAGACTTGAATGTCCTCACATAAGGACATGACATTTTCTCCTAACCAAATCTATATATCTATATAACATTGTAAGATCCTCATATTAGGACTGTTGAGTATTGTACTTTTACCAAACCTCTTCCTTTTTAAAGACATTGACTCATACAGTAGTTATCATGTGCTGATGAACAGAATCAGCACAGAGATATTGTAATGTACAGAACAGTTGAGCTTTCCCCACACTGTAGCTTTGAAAGCCTTCTTAAAATCATTGTCCTTCTGTAATATCACATTAAGTACAGTTTTTCTATTCTAGCAAAGATCCTTCATCATGATGCCATATATTATCTAAAGTGCACCCGTCTTTTGTCCAGCAAAACACAAATCCTGATGCTGCCATCACCATGTTTCACTGTTGTGACAATATCACCCACTCACTCATCATCTATACCGCTTTATCCTGTATTCAGGTTGCGGGGGGCTTGGACCCAGGAGGCTTAGGGAATGAGGCGGGGTACACCTTGGACAGGGTGCCAATCCATCGCAGGGCAGACGCACACTACGGGCAATTTGAGAATGCCAGTTAGCCTAATCTGCAGGTATTTGGACTGTGGGAGGAAACCCACCAAGCACGGGAAGAACATGCAAAAACCATGCGCACAGAGACAGGAATCTACTTTGGCTGGGAATCGACCCCGGATCCTGGAGGTGCAAGGCGAAAGTGCTAACCATTACACCACCGTGCCGTTGTGACAATATTACTTGGATTAAAAACCTCACTCACATAATGCAAACAGCTGTGATCATTATGGACAAAGAATTACATTCTTGTTTCATCTTAAAAGTGAACACAGTTCCAAAGGTCCGAGTCTTCTTTCTGGTGATGACCTGTAGCTTGAGACGGTCTTCCAGGCCATGATGATGTTGTTGGTCTTTCAGCTTCTCCCATCAAAGAGTCGCCACAGCAGACCATCTGATCCACACAACAAGCTGGCACAAGCTTTACGCTGGATGCCTTTCCTGGCGCAACCCTCCCATTTTATCTTGGCTTGGGACCGACACCTCATCCAGAGGCTGGGGTTTGGGCATTGGGTGGGAATTGAAATTCCACATGGCAGGCGAGAAACCTAACACTGAGCCACCAAACAGGCCATGATGATGATGTAGCTTTATTGTGGCTGTATATTATACTTTGCCACCTAATGTCTCCAAACCCTTCAGTTTATCTTGGAGTTAACCTGAAGAAACAAAGTTCATTTAAAGAATGAAAATGATGTGTACATGGTGATGATGATGATGATGGTGCACGTACAGTATGTGTGTGTTTTGTTTATTGACATACAATTATTCACACAAATACTGGTGCTACCTTAAAATTTTTAGCAAAAGCTTCTAAAATGAATCAGGTCTGTAGAGATCCACATTTTTTAAGTTCTTTACTAAGATGCTTGGATTGACTAAGTTGCCGTGACATTAAATGTAAAAAGGCAGTAAGCCATTTTACAGCAATATGTTCACTTCCAATTAACTCCTTATTGCGACAGTTGGCAAATCAGGAGCTTTTAAAAGTCATTACATCAATTTCTGTAAACTGTCAGGCTTTTTAAAAAGACAGTCAAGTAAGATCATGTAAACTTTCGACCCAGGAGAATTTTGACATTTTGAATTAAAGCAGAAATATAGGAGCTCTCAAAAAGGGATGGCCTATCTTCAGCTTAGGTTTATACTGTTTGGCCAAAAGCGTAAATGTTTTTGTGTTTTAAATGATATGCACATTTACAGTTCAAACCAACGAAAAAACATAGAACTCGAAAGCTTGAAATAGATCAAATCAGCACTTCAGAGCCTTTAGTAGCTCGGATGCAGCTGTTGGGAACATCTGCCGAGGCTCTGCATCATTCCTGGGCTCTTGGCTCTGAGAGCTCATTGTCTCTTAGAGCTCATTGGAGCTGAAAGTGATGAGAGGGACATAGTGTGAAAGAGCTGCTGACTTCACATCTGTTACTATCCCTTGTTCCTCTTACAGTTTGCTCCCTCCTGTGCAGCCTCGACTGACAGCACACAACCGCTGTGGTTTCCACCTTTTCAGTGCAACCTTTTGAACTCGTGTTGCTTGGATTGTGTTATTAACAAATGCTCAGACCGCGCGCGCGTATGTGTGTGTGTGTGTGTGTGTGTGTGTGTGTGTGTGTGTATGCGTGTGTGTGTGTGTGCGTGTGAAGTAAGGAATACAGCAAGATGACACATGCTGTTATAAAACATAATCAACAGTGGGGTTATGTGATGTTATCCAGTGCAAAGTGGAGTTACTGATACCTCCCCAAAGATGACTATTTTGAATTAAACACACATTCTGAAAGTATTATTTGTTCTAGAGCAGAGTAATTTGAGTGATTAAAAAAATCACGGCATATTTTTTAAATTAAATTAAACTATAGAGTAGTTACTCCTAAGATACATTTCTGTCCTATCATATTCATTCTTTGTTCAGTTAAAAACTGCAGTGTAAAAAGCAAGATCTAGGCAGTGACTAATTATCTACTACTATTATCTATATACTAATTAATGACTTACAGTATAAGTATAAAAAGTGATTGGCTGGAGACAGTATTTCCGACCACATCTGAGATGTTTTTCTGACACAAAGGCTTTATTCATCATGCTGGATTTTGACTCAAGTGTGTCAGATAGCGATTACGTCTGATCCATTTGCTGCCCACGGAGACATTTTGAATAGAGTTGGTGTTTACTGACATTTGCTTGTGGTGCCACAAACAGACCACAGGGAAATCAGCTGCACAAGCCTATAGACACATGTTCACTTTTGTATATCACACTCCACCCTAGATTCCTACACATGCTATATTTATAAATAAACTTATTTCCCCTTCCCTACACATTTCCCTGTAGGGAAATCAGACATACAGTACAGTATGCATAGGGTTCACATGAGTGCAGTTTTCGTCTATTCAGTAAGCTCAGTTGAGAAAGACGTGGGCCTACGAGCTGTACAGCTGCAGCTAATAGAGGTAAAAGCAATGCAATTCTTTCTTTCTTCTTTATACCTGCTTGCGTTCTGTTCCCTTAAGCCAAGTCCACTCTCATTATGGTGAGCTGATACTAGTTTAAAAAGAGAGATGGATTGTGGGATACCGACCAGACGGACCTCCACAAATAATTGCTCAGGGGAGTAATATCTAATCTTACAACATCACATTGATTACATTTGTCTTATACAAAATGTTTCCTAACAACCAAGCCACACACACACACACACACACACATGCACCTGTTAAACTGAACATTTCCTTTTATGGTTAATATGTAATATCTTCCTATTTAATATATACATATTTTAATGTATTTTAATGGTTGGCCTGGAGCCAATTCCAGGAGACTTGAATAGAACACAAGGAAAGGTAAACCCTGTATGGGGTGCCAATCCAGGGCACACACATACACACACACACACACACACACACACACACTCACACTCACACTCACACACTCACACACTCATTCACACACCATGCATAATGTGGGAACAACGATTAGCCTAGACCGCATGCCGTTGGACTGTGGGAGGAACCCGGAATGTGCGGGGGAAACACACCATGCCACCTTCTTTTAATATATGATGCACAATAAATAAAAAAACGTTATATGCTGCTGATGGTTTAAAAACTGAAACTCTTTAAATGAGAAATTCTTTAAAAAGCCATCATCTTCAAAGGCAACCAATTATACCAAATTCCTGCTTTTTGCCCGTTTCCATTTTATATGGGTTATGGATTAAACAGGTCAAATAGAGTTCGTCACCTAATATGACTTCATTTACCTGTAAGATGATCCCCTGGCTTGTTATTCAGATCTGCTGTTTCCTGGGGGGTGTGGCTCAGCAGCAACTTATTTCCATCATGCATCGAGAACCGTCTGAACTCCAACCAGGCACTGTGGAGGCCACTGTACAGCTGCATTTTGTACAACCGTGGTAGGCACGGGGAGAACATGCAAACTCCACGCACACAGACCCTGAGGCGGGAATCGAACCCAGGACCTGGCGACAGTGCTAACCACTAAGCCACGTGCCTCCAGTAACTTATTTGCATGGACAATAAAATGCCGCATTTTGAAAGAGAATTTAAATTAAAGGAGTTTGAGGTATGAAAAAAATGTATCGTCTGAGGGTTATTTCAGCTGGAGCATTAACACACACACTTTGGGGGTTCTCTGAGGCCTATGTGAGCTTGTTGAAGAAGTAGTAAAATATGGGACCTTTGAATCTGACTTTTATGACTTTTGGAGGCCAGAGTCACCAGAGAGTATTTCGTCATGTAAAGTCATAACATATTTTAGTCAGCTTTTGCAAGCTTTTACTTGCAATATGCACTTACTGACCACTTCATTAGGTACACCTATTCAACTGCATGTTAACACAAATGTCTAATCAGCCAAATCACTTGGTAGCAACACAATGCTTTTAGACATGTAGATATGGTCAAGACGATCTGCACTAAGCATCAGAATGGGGAAGGAAGGTGATTTTGAAGATGGCCTGGTTGTTGGTGCCAGATGAGCTGCACAACGATTTCATGGACAACCATCTGTATAAATTATCTGGAATGGTCTGAAAAAAAAAAAAGAAAATATCCAGTGAGCAGCAGTTATCTGGGCAAAATTCCTATGTTGATGCCAGAGATCAGAGGTGATTGGCTTGACTGGTTCGAGTTGATAGAATTATAACCGGTGTATACTGAAGAGCATCTCTGAATGCACAACATGTTGAACCTTGAAGCAGATGGTCTACGGCAGCAGAATCCCACACTGGGTTTCAATCCTTTCATTTAAGAACAGGAAACTGAGGCTACAACTTTCATGCGCCCACCAAGATCGTACTGTACACCAGAACACTAGAAAAGATGTTGCCTGGTCTGATGAGTCTTATGGGGGTAGGCTCAGAATTTGCTGTCAAAACATGAAAAATATCCCCGCACCAGCCTGCCTTGTATCAATGGTTGAGTCTGGGAGGGATGGTGTAATCAGGCGGGGATATTTTCTTGGAACATTTTGGATCTCTTAGTACTAATTGGGTATCATTTAAATAACACAGCCCAGTCTCATTATGACCTCAAGATAAGGTGCCATACGTCACAAAGTAAAAATGATCTCAAACTGGTTTCTTAAATATGACAATGCACTCAAATGACATCCACAGTCACCAGATCTCAATCCAACAGGGCGACACTGGGATGTGATGGACCAAATATGGAACAAAATCTCTAAGGAATGTTTCCAGCATCTGTTGGTGAATCTATGCCATGAAGAATTAAGGCAGTTCTGAAGGCAAACGGAGTCCAACCCAGTACTAGCAAGGTGTACCTAAAGACGTGGCCACAGAGTATTAAGATTATAACACCATTATGATAGTTGATGACGGAAGAAGTTATCTTAAAGAATTTATCTTTAGTGTTATCCAAAAGTTAAGGACCTTATTAGAGGACTTTGTTGGAACACGGGACTGCTGTAATCCTAGTTTCCTAACCAGAGTTAAGATGAAAAAATAGGGAAGGCTATTCTGTCATTTTAAATAAGATCCCAACCTCAGTTGTCATGGTTACTAAATAGATAAGAATAGGATTTTACAGTTATGATGTTTCTTTAGTACAGCCTCAGGGCTACAAGTGCGTCTGGGTCTCTCATCATTCCTACGTGAATAAAGCACATGCAGCTAAGGCTATGCTAATATAGCTAGATGGAAAAAGCTGCATAGCGACAGAGATTTTTGGATAACCATTCATTAGCATGCTGCACACCTACCTCATTAAATCATACTCTGTTTTTAAAGCACTTCAAATGTATCAATGTAAAATGCAGGATTACTAAATTTAAAATAAATTGACCCGAGGGCTAAGGTCACCCAGCGCTGTTGCAAATATTTGGACTTTGCTGCTGAAGGTGAAGTATAAAATCAAGGATTCATTCACTCCAGCGTGCCTGATAATAAGAAACATGGCTCTTGACTGGCACTGTCAGAGTGTGAATTATAGAAAGGGGAAAGGGTTTGCTTTTAAAATAGATGCCTGCCATTCATACCTCCCTTTTAAAAGCTGATATTGTTTCTGGAACATTGAGCGCATGCTGGAGTTAGCATTGTCATGTCTGAAATGATATTCAAGCTTTAATGCAGTCTCTCACCAGCAAGTTCGAAACAAATCACAGGACTCGGATTATATATATAAAAAAAATCTAATAGTTGAGGGAAGTTTTCCTTACAGCAACACTTGTGTGAAATTGTATAAAATCTGACCACACTGCCATGGATAATTTGAATTTGTAGATATTCCTCATGCTATTAGAATATTATACCCCAAGGGAGAAGCTGGTCACACTGACTGGCTAAAATCAATTTTTACATACCATCAGTAACTTGATGTTACTATTATGAGAAAGCCATCTGTGGTCTCCTCAAATGGAAAAAATTATCGAGACAAAAGTGAAATTAAATATTTAAATGTCATTTTTAAATTAAAAAATGAGGACAATCAAGATAATAAGAATAATTCCTTATTTTATGCAATAAAATTGCTTTTCAACAATCATTGTTTAGTATGAAGTCCTTAATACTTGTCTATTTATACCAAAACCTGCTGTATCTGGTTTAAAGTCATAAAGACGTCTGCACTACATGCCTGATTGATTGCTTCCTGAAGATGATGTACAGAAGGTACAGAGGTTTTGTGACTGCGGCTGGGTTCTTTACCATTGTCCAAAAGATTTCTATCAGGTTTAGGTCTTGAGATGACCCAGGCTATGGTTTCAGAAGCTCAATATCAGTGTCACATAGCCACGTTTTCATGAAAGGGCAGATAAGCAGCACCATTGTTGTTGGGGTTTTATTATTATTATTATTATTATTATTATTATTATTATTATTATTATTATTATTATTATAACTGTTTTAATGTTCTGTCTTCTTATAGATGTCTTCTTATATGAGAACATGGTAAACAGAAAAGCTACAGTTACTACAGTAATACTGTCAATCAACTCTTTTATTCAACCAAACTACACCTACTGTATATTCTGCCAATTGTCCTTTCATGCACTTTAAATTTGTGGAGTTTGAATGTTCGCTTTATGTTTGGTGGGTTTCCTCCAGTTACACTCCTATGAAGAATAGGCTAACTGGTATTTCCAAATGGCTCGTGGTGTGTGAGTGAGTGTGTCTGCTTGTGCCCTACGATGGACTTTCATCCCACTCAGGGTGTATCTCGCCTAGTGCCCCGAGCCACCTGGGATAGGCTCCAGGCGTCTCATGACCCAGTACAGGATAAGCTGTATACTAAGGGTGGTATCCTAAGAGAGTGTTTAGTCCTCCCCCTCCTCTTTCTATTCTAAAGGTATTTTGAAAAAAAGGGATAAACATTCCATCTAGCATGTGTTTGACCATGTAATGCTGGCTCTTGGTTCCAATATAAAACATTCTGCTTTCAGTCATTTAAAAGCAATGCCAATGACATATAACTACATAAATAAACATACATAATACAAGAATACCCTGCATGGGTTTCTTTATAAAGAGTCGCTGTTATGTACAGTATATATAATCAAGTAATCTTTTTATGATTGCTGTCAGAGATCAGCACTATCCTCTTTAAAAGACTATTGAACTAACTTTGACCTTTTATAACTCCGATATCAACTCATAGACATGTCAGCCAGGATCCTGTAATAGGTTTTTACAGAGTTTAGAAGCTGCCTCATTTCAGACAAATGAAATTTAAACGAAAACTCTAGCTCGAATCTGACTGATTGTCACATTTATTTTACACGTTTTGAAACAGCACTCCAAAAGATTTTTTTTTTTTTCCAATGAGAGTCATGCTTTCGTCTGGAGAAAAGAGTTTTCAATTTCAAAATGAATTTGTTTTTTCAGCAGGGATTTGATTGGCATAATTGCAGAAAGTGATCTAAGATGGGGACGTGGTGAGGGCGGGGACAGGGGGAGGGGAGGGGAGGGGGAGTTTAGCCTCATTCAGAAGCACAGTATGACAGATCTCAGGCATCCTTACCAAAGTCTTTAACTCTGGAGTAAATGGCGCAATTATGATAAAGCTCAGGAAATTTGATTTAATCTCAGAGATGTAATAACGTCTGCTTTCTAGCTTTTTGTGAAGAGCTACTGGATCAAAAAAGAAAAAAAAGAAAGAAAGAAAAAGAAAAAACAGAAAGAAAGGAAGACGGGTAGTGTTTTTCTGTCTGTTTCAGAAACAGTCCTCTTGGAAGGAGGAACGGTTTGCCAAATCTCATCACACCTTTCATAGGCATCTCACACCTCTGCGGGAAATAGACAGGACAGGGGTGAGAAAAAAAAATATTGGAATATAAACACAGAGAAAGAGAAGCATGAGACAGACAGCAAAGCAATAAAAGAGGTGTTCTAAAGAAAGCAGGACATGGACAGGTGACAACAAAACAATAGCAACTGCAGTAAGGAAGGAGGCAATGGCACTCTGGTGTATGCACTGCGCTGGTGTGTGAATGCGATGATAAATAAAGTGTGTCAGAAACACATAGGGCTCCCTCTCTATAATCTTTTGTTCCGATGTGGAGCGAGCATGCGCCGTTGGTCCTGTAGCACTCAGTCAGGCTTGTGCTCCCTCTTATCTTCGCTGGGGCAGGAGCATCCTACTGAGAGCACCATCTTGTTCCTCTGTGTGTCTTAAAGCTTTACCAAATAAGAGAGGTAAAGGCTTTTGTTTTTTTATTGCTATTATAATAATAATTATTATTACTGTTATTATTTTGTTGCGCTCTTTTCAGTTTTTAGATTGATACTGACTCATAGATGTTCCATCTCTGCTGGTTTAAACTGTCTTGCGGAAGAAGAAAAAAAGTGTTTGCTTTCCAGTGCACATGATTTCCCAAAGCTAAACAAAGGGATTGTAATGTGGCATGGTGTGTGATTGTGTTTAGGTATACAGTAGGCCGAGCTTGACTGACTGAGAGCAGTTTGAAGTTGCTCTGCTCGTGTGTGTGTGTGTGTGTGTGTGTGTGTGTGTGTGTGTGTGTGTGTGTGTGTGTGTGTGTGTGTGTGTGTGTGTGTGTGTGTGTGTGTATGTGTGTGTGCTCTGGCTTGGACGTGGCTGCATCACACTGCTGGAGTTCTGCGCTGTTTATTCACTAACAACCGCATGTTTGATGCATTTAAGATTTGTTGTGGTTCTGGTCAGGGTTAGGGTTATGACCTGGGTTAGTACTTGTATTGTATGTTAATTTGCAAATGAATCCAGTGTATACATAGATTTTGTATACATCTATACAAATCATTCAATTTGGAGGCAATGATGCATATACAGTTACACTCGAAATGATTCAACATCCATTGAAAATTAGAGTGTTTTTTTGTGTCAAAGACTCAATACCCTGAACTTTCTAGAGATTTGTTGATGTAGATGCTTGCCTGCATGTCAAGAGAGTTTTCCATAGAGTTAAGGGAAGAAATTGTTGCCTTGCACAAACAAGGACAAGGATATGGAAAAAAAAAATTAAATATAGAAAAAGGTTCTAAATGTTTCTAGGAATACAGTAGGAAGCCTATTTTTGCAAGTTCAAAGTTAAAGAAACAGTGGCTACAAAGAAAGAGAAAACTATCACCTGCTGCTACCAGATTCCTGAGGAGGCAAGTGTTGAAAAACCCTCGATTGACTGCAAGAGACCTACAAAAAGATTTGATGCCAGCAGGAACCGACATTTCACTCTGCGCTATAAGGCGCATACTGAACGCTGAAGGTCACCACAAGATGTACCTCGCTACTGCCCTAAAACACATGAAAGGTCATATAAAAAAGACATTGAAGTTTGGGAATTCTGTTCTATAGGCGCATGAAACAAAAGTTTAGGCTTATTCATCAGTGGTATGTTTGGAGATGAGAGAATGAAGCGTATGCAGGAGAATGCACCCTGGCTACAGTGGCGGCTCGGTGATGCTCTGGGGCTGCTTTTCTTCCTCTGGCAATGGAATCCTGCTGCATGCAGAGGGCAAGATTCAATCACATATCAGGAAATCCTTGAAGAACATATTATGTCATCTGTCAGAACACTGAAACTTTTGTCAATGGACCTTCCAACAATACAATTATTCAAAAAGAATACTTCAAAGTTCACCGAGGCTTGGTTTCAGATGAAGTCCTGGAGGTGACCGTCATGGTCACCTAAATCCAATTTAATTACATTTTTTGGCACACATATCCAAACTGAACTTCCTAGAAGAATGGTCCAAGATCCCTCAGAAACACAAGCTAAGATCCCTCAGAAACAGAAACTAGTGTCTGGCTATATATCAGCCCGTTCATAATAGCTAATGGGGGCTCTACCAAGTACTGAAGATGTTTATCATCAAGGGGCTGAATCATTTTGACACTCTAATAATCATTAAAAGTCACATTTTGCGTTGACTTTGAACCACTTGTTATATTAGTTGTGTTGAGTTATTGTGTTGTATTAAGAGAATTGCTCTTGTTAGACTGATTTATTACAAACAGCTGCAACTTAGTAAATTTGGCCCGAAAAAAAAAAATACATTTCAATAGGGGTGGAATAATTTTGAGTGCAACAGATGTAATAAATATATTCAAATTAACTACTTTTATACATCTATGTCACATCACATTAGAATGTCTGAGAGTCACCCATAATCCAATGCAGGCTTATTTAGAGATGTGATTCCAACCTGATAAAATCAGTTGTATTTCATTCCACTTTGGGTCGAATTGATAATAATAATAATAAAATTTGCTTTGTTACGAAAGCCAGCTTTGGTAGCCGAGGTTGGGCCCATCCTGGCACCCGCAGGGAGACGGCCCCATTCTGTGTTACAGTGAGGAGCTCAGAGAACCAGGTGGAGCCCAAAAAAGCTTCTGCTCCTCTACATTGTAATGAACCAGTTGAGGTGGTTCAGTCATCTGGCTGACGTGCTTGAAACATGCCTGCCTGACATACCTCAAACTCTTCTCTAAGTAGGTGTCCAGTAGGCATCTGATAAGGATGACCTAGGGAGATGATTCAGTCATGTCAGGTGGGGAGAAGACACCAGGGCAGATCCAGGACTAAATTATTTATCTCCAGTTTGCCTTGGAGTGTTTTGTTATGTCCCTGTGTGAGCTGGAGGAGGTAGCGTGCGAGGGGGTGATGTCGACATGTCTGCTAAGACTGCTGAGGAAGATGCCCCTGTGACTCAGATAAATGGTAGACAATGGATGGATGGATGGATGGATGGATGGAAGGAAAATTCCCTTTGGTCTTCAAATAACCTAGAAAATGTTAAGAACACTAACTAAGAGAAGCTAAACAATAGTACAAATAAGAGTAGGTTTATCTTATTAGATTGGCTTATCTGTCCCTAAATTATTGTCCAAATGCTGGACAGTGTTCTTACTCTTTCTTGTGGGGCATCAGAAAGTGTAACCTCCACTACTTCTTGCTATGGTTGTAAAAACACATTTTATTAATTACTTGAAAAGTAATTTACCCTATGCAGATATTACGTATATGTTGGGGACATCTGCAGGTCCCTCAGGAGCATCTCAGATCACTGCCTGACTGCATAGTTTGCGCTGACCTGTTGCCATCCTGTTGCCAACCTGACCAGCAATAAAAAAAATTCTAATCCAGGAAATGGATAAATGAATATTTAATAATGCTCTAACCTTTGTCTAAAGTGTCACCGAGGGATTAAAGTCCTAATTGGTGTGGAACAGACCTCATACTTTCTCTGCACCACTGTACATCATGCACTCACAGTGCTTCCAGTATGTGCCACATATGTGCATTGGAAAAGCATTATGTGTTGCCTCAAGCTCATAAGGACACACTCACCACTCTGAGCTTGTGCTTTGTCTGACATTTCTATTGGCACTCTTAGCCAGCGGTTCATGTTTGTCCAGTGTCCATCAGACCAAACGTGTACCTAATGTGTGAGTTTATGTGTGTGAGTGTGTGTCCATGTGTGCCTATAGCTTAAAGCTGTTGGAATTACAGGTTGTTCAGCTATGCAGGCTTGCTTTATGTTGGATTTTTTTTTTTTTTTTTGCTCCCTGAGTCTCTGACAAAGCCCAAAACCAAGCAAGGAGAAACGCTGCTTTTAAATGAGAGCTGAATAAGAGCTTGCATTGCCTTATTTAATAATTACATGCTATTTAATCATATTTCTATGCCTGTACTGGTACATCTAGCCGAAGGGAGCAAACCAAATTATACCATGATTTGTCTGGAGATGATATGTTATTTACAATTCTCTCTCTCTCTCTCACTCTCTCACATGCACACACAGCAGAACCATTTTTCTTTATCCATAGAAAGTGTAAATTGGCCCTTTTGGCTGAAATAATCAGCAATGCTGGGGCCTATAGTACAGTCGCTGTCATAGAAAACTTTCGAATGTGGGCCAGCTCTCATAAGGATCGGAGACTGAATCATTGAATGGTAATTATATTGGGTTCAAGTAAAAAAAAAAAAAAAAACACTGAAAATATATGCTAATCCAGCAAGATACATTTACGCACAGTCTGCATACTGTATACTGTAGGTGCACACTATCTGATCATGCAATTATTCAATCAGGAAGTTCTGTGGCAGAAACTGATGATCCGATCGTTTTTTTTTTTTTTAATAATAATTTTATGTACAATAATCTTGAGTTTTACACAAAGTGGTACAAAAATATCCAGAACGTCCACACAGAATGGTTATGGTCACTCAAATAACCACTCTTTACAGCCATGGTAAGCAGAAAGGGATCTCAGAACAAACAACGTATTTGAGCTTGCATCAGATGTGCTAGATGAGTCGTGTAAAGGTGTTCCTAATAAAGTGTCAGTGAGTTTATATTGTATGTGTATTTATACAGTATGCATGCAGATTTTTTGTATGTAAATGTAGAATATGTTGGTTTAGATTGAAAAAGGTGAGAGAAAATATGCACACACACACACACACACACACACACACACACACACACACACACACACACACACACACACACACACACACACACACACACACACACACACACACACACACACACACACACAAAAGTATAGTATTAGGGGCCCACATTCCTGATTTATCCCAAATATGTATAACATAATCTCAGGATCATGGGAAATCCTGGGTTGATCTTTAAGAAGTTTGTCAGAGTTTGTTAGTGTTCACAGCGGTTCAGGAGAAATCACCAATTTTGTTTAAAAAAAAAAATGGTAATAATAAAATTGTAATGTAGTCACCAACTAAAAACCATTGTGGCATGTGGTGCGTTTTTATTTGTAATGGATCATAGAGTCCAATAGGTTTCAACTCATGATTGGTCAAGAATTGGCAATGTTTTGGTAAGAATCTTTGCAGTCCTGTAGTTTGCGAGAATGCTTTATTTCCACCAAGACTTGCATCTGCATAAACAGGAAGGATTGCGCGGTATGAGAGTATTATTCACTAGCCATGCTGACACAGATTAAATAGAGCTGTGCACCATCTGGCTTTAAATGTTAATAACAAGGATGTTCTTAACGATATCTAATAAAGGGGTATCCAGGTTGTTGATAACAGGTGTGCTGTGAGGACATGAATAAAAAAATAAAATTAAAAAATGTATGAGTAGTCAATTTGTAGGAAACCAAAGCTGCTCTGACTAACGGTTGAATGCAGGAAAGCACCTCATACTCTACTTTTAGAACTTTGGGTTAAGTATATCTTGGAGCCTGTCTCATGTTAAGATTCAACGGAGTGCTTTGTGTTAAGCCTCTTCTTCACTGTGAGCTGCAATCTAATCCATGTCTATTGCATTGCCACTGGACCTGCAGGTGGATTTAAAACCACAGAATTATGTATTAAACATACCGTATGCTGTTCAGACATCTTTGAATATTTAGACATTTCCCCGTTAGCAAATATTAAATTATGAAAAACGTTTATCCTTTATAATAAAGAGACATATAATAAATAACTATTAAAACATTTCCATTAAACAAGAAGTTATTGCAGTCTCATCCTCAACTGAACCCTGGGTTATGGTTCTGAGAAACGATCCTGAATCAGGCTGACAGGAATGATCTAGAAAATCAATGGTTTCTTAGAATAGTAGGAAGAGGGGTTTTGCAGTAAGAAGCACCATATTTTGTTGTCACCGCTACAATGCTGTCACACTTCACACACAGTATACTACTGGTCTAACCAGTGAGAAACAGGTGTAGATGATGACAGATGATCAGGCATGTGATTAGTATACTGGTGATGATGGATGCTGAGTGGTCGGAACAGATTAGAGGGGAAATGAGGTTGCTACATAAACAAGCAATTTTTAAATTGCAACTTTAGGCACTTTGCAGCCTGTAACAGTAAAACATTTGTTTTCATTTTTTAAAATTAAATTAAATTACATTTAATTTCATTTCATGTAATTTAATAAGAACATATGAGGGGTGATTTAAGGCAAAGTTCTAAATAAAATAATAGAATATAACATGAATTAAAAAGTCATTTATTTCTCTTATACCACAAGAAGTATTATAATTAAACTAATTAAAGAACACATCATTTAAAAAAAAATCAATTTTACTTAGATTTAATGTCATAAATCTCCATAAAACAACTGCAGTGTGATTAAAACAAATCACACTGCCTGTTAAAGCAAATGAAGTAGAGTTAAAGTTAAATTAAGTCCAAAGTAATTATAATTGTTTAATTTTATTACATAATCTAATGTCTAATAGCAATGTAATTCTGAAAAGATGAGAAACCAGTGTGGATGGATTTCCTTCCTGCTACCTATGCAATCTTTAACTCACTTGTACACACCACTATAGTCCACCTGCGGTGAGCGGAACGTATTGACTGTCATGCTCTCAGATCTCAGACTGAGAGGAAGAAGCTCTTACCAGATCTTGATTCCTGGTGGGTCACCTCCTGGAGGAGTTCTGGCCTTGATCAAGGGCTTCACACTGAAGTAACTAACATTCACACTCAAGTTCCATCTGGACACCTTTGCCCTCTTTCAGAGAGAAGATCTGTGCACTCAGAATAAAAAAAAATAAAAAAAAGTAAATAAAAAAAGTCTATCAAATCAAGCAGCAAGGTGAAGAAACAAGAAGGTGAAGCCAGCATCATCTTTACAAATAGACTGTAAACTTCAATAGCTAATTAGCCTACTGACAACCTGTTCATATACATAGGAACCCGATGTCTTGTCAAGATTTGAACAAGCAAGAGCAATTGTTTGAATTAGAATTTTTGCCTCGTTGTATTAAGGTCACCTGTTATACTAATTTTTAGACATTCAAATCGGTCTCCAGTGTTTATGAACAAACAAATAGCATTCCCTGCTTTTTGTCATTTTTCTATTTTTGTATTGGATTGTATTAAACATACGTATTAAACTAATAAGATTTCCCCCTATTGTGACCTCATACAAGAAGATCCCCTTCCAGGGCTTGTTTCTCGGTTCTGTTGTTATGTAATGGGGCGTGGCTCAGCAGAAGCTTATACCACAATGGCACATTCATAAGAAGTGTGGAAAAGAGGGAATCTAAGCTATATATAAAAATATGTACTATATAAATAAGTATAAATATGGGTAAATCAGTTGGAGCATTAACTGCAGTTGTCACAGTAAGAAATTGCAACATATGGGACCTTTAAACAAAACAGACTCTTAACATATTTTAAACCTTAACAATAAATTATTAAAATAATAATAATAAATGACTTTGAATGTATAAGTGTAATTATGGTGGGATGCTGAGAATGGTTTCAAAAAAATTTAATATCACACATCCTGATGTGCTGGAAGACCTTTGCTCAAAGATTTACATGGCTAAAAGAAACCACTGGCCTTGCACTGAGCAAACAGCTTCCATTTTCCGGTTTAAATATCTACTGTGGACATTCCTACTAGAAAAAAAAGACTTATGTGTATTTTAAGCATTAAACTTTGGAACCATAGTCCAAACATTTTCTTTGGCTTCTAAAGCAGGTCTAATGTTTCAGCTGCAGAAATCATTGATATCAAATTACTTTTCATTCCTGAACTACAGTATATTTGCATCCTGGTTTTGATATTTCTATTTAAAGTGAACTGATTTAAATGTCACAGTCTGCTAATACCTTGGACAAGGAAGTTTGGAAGTGGAAATGCGTGCATGCTTTATATTATGTATGCCGTCAGCAGTGGTGGAAACAAAGTACCAAACGCCTTGACATGAGTGAAAATAAATGTACAATGGAGGAATAATTTATGTGAGTAAACATAAAAATATTGATCGAAAACAGTACTCGAGTAAAGGTAAATCAGTTGTTTGGTGACAACTGCCTGAGTAATTACTTTGCTTTTTCATACATCTTCAATTGACACAATTCTGAAAAATGTATATCTAACTGCATCTAGCCAGCCAGCTTACTTTAATTCTTAAATGCTTTAAGGTTCATTGGTAGAAATGATGGGCGTTCAAGGTAAACTAGGACTTTTGGTTGTGCTGAACAAGTTATGAGTTATGAGAGTAAAAACTCCCTTTATTTCTCTATATAATGCCCTGCTACACTAATGCACTCATCCGAGTGTTTCACTAGTGCTTGGATTCCATCAAGGTAAAAAGTTCATGCTTCTTGTTTAAAATGCTGGCCTCCCAGGAATTCAGGACTGTGAGGTCAGGACTGTGAAGGGCGTTGTGGCAATAACTCCCACCTGAGTTCCTTTAATGTTCAAGTGGTGTTTGCGAATGATTGTGTGTACATTTCCCACAGACTGATGCATCTTTTCTGCAAATTGGCAACAAGTTGATTTTCAAGGTTCAGGTGCTCCGTTCATTAAAGGTTTACAGGAGTGACTGCAGTGAGCGCCGTCATACATGGATGTACTGTATGTCCTTCTTTAAAACGTTTACTTCACATGTCTTCCTGTTAATAATATCATCGCCATTGAAGTTTTCACAAAATGTCAATCCTGAGCATTTAACATAACAGGCAATTTCTACTGAGCACTGCACGTCTTTCGTGTTGTAAAACTAACACTTAGATAACGAGTGGCTCACCAGTACTGTATGTTTCAACACTGTGTTGAGCCGTGAAATGGCAATATATCCGAGACAGTTTGGCTTGCATAATTTGCAGATCATTATCACTGTTTCCTTTAATGCATTTAAATGGAAGGTAGCTAATAAATTGTGCCTGTCTGTCTCCGCTGTCTCAGACATCACGACTGCTGACTAATCCATTAGGGACCTGACGTGTCGACTTTCTGTAAAAAACTGATTTATTTTCATAGTTGAAATTTAATTATTCATAATTTTCATTAGCTTACACTCATATGGTTACATGTATTGTCATTTCTTAAACACTTGGATGATGGAGATAAGAATTCAAATGAAAAAAGTGTTAAGATTTAATTTGATTATACTTTAAGTACTGTTCCAGCGAACCATGCACGTCAGTACTGTAATTAGAGTTCATGTAATTTATCATATATTACTTATAGACTACAAATAAAGGCTCAGGTTACATCTCTGGTTCTAATCAAGACATGTTAAACTATGAGACATCAGAGCGTGTTCTGTGCGTGTGTGTGTTGTGTGCAGAATAATTTGCATATCCATTAAGAATAGCTATTTGGTGTCAGTATTTTTCATGTCTCCCTTTCCTCCTATGTTCTTAGTATAACATTAAATTAACAAATATATTATATGTCAAAATCTGGTGTATATCAGGTAAAGATTGTAAGTGTTCACTGAACATCACTAATTTTGCTATCCAGTCAATCGCTGGATAGCTACACTCTTTTTTTTTTCTTTCACAATCACATTCCCTCTCTTCATCTTTAGTTTGTCATTAAAAAGCCATCAAAAAACCAGTGTTCCAGCTTTGGCGTCTTTATGAGACCTGCTTTTATTCTAAAGCACCTTGTGTTGTTATCTGAGCTGTGTAGTAAATGGTGATTTAAAAACAAATTGCCCTTTTCGTAAGACTCTAAATTGAGTCAGGCAAATCAATTTGCAAGCAATGGGTAATGGATTTGTTTTTTTCTTCTTCACATTAAACAAGTACAATCTTAATAAGAAAATGTCTAACCACAGTATCATGCTGTTTTTCTCATCAGTTGGCCAACATCATGCCATCATTTGGGTTGTTTGGAAACCAAATTGCAAATCTTGGATCGATTTATTTGATTTAAAAAAAAAAAAAAGACATTCAGCTTTGATCACTTAACTTGCTTAATTGTCATTAACTATTTTTAGATTATCATGTCTGACTTGTAAGAAACTGGCAGTTTAAACAAGTCCAATTACGAAAGGGTCATGAACCTCAGGTGTCCAATCAAATGCATCTGGATTAACCACAGTCCCACAACCGCTGCCTAGTTTCACTTACCACATGCAAATGTCCCCTAGTACCCATAGTGCACTATTTCTCAATATATTACCTCTAGCTATAATTCAAGTAAAAATCATATAATGTGATAAAAATGGTAGAGGACACATGAGCTTGCATCTCAGAGTTAAAAATCAGTTCCCATGTCCACTCTTTGATGCTCATTAATATTAACAATGGCACCTGTTAAGTGGTGGTGTATGTAAGGCAGCAAGTGAACAGTCAGTTCTGATGTGAATGTTAATGTAAAGGTAATCTGTTGGAAGCAGGAAAAATAGGCAAAAGCAAGGATCTGATTTCTTTCTTAATTTCCACTAAAAACTCCTTTTTCTTCTCGCTACAGACCTTGTTAACTTTCTTGGAACCAATGGTGCTACGTCTTCACTAAACCTTGCACAAAATGCAAAAAACCCACAACTGAAAGTGTCATTCCCATACTGGGAATAACATCTCAGTGCCAGATACAGTACTGTACCATAGCACACCGGCAGAATCCAGGCCTCAGTGGATAAGAGCCGTTTGGGTGGCACAAGATGTACAAAATATTAGGCATGTAGGTTTAGTGCCATGGCTGATCAGTGTATATTGACTTGCATAGACAGAGATACTTTAAGCCAGTGAGAGAAGGACACCTGATCATCACACACATCTGGGATTCTTACAGAAAGTTGAAGATTTTGCCAGAAAGTTGTAATCACAGAAGTGAATAGCAAGTCTGCAGCATTAAACTTTCACTTCACAGGAACCAAACCTGTTGCAGTATGACAACGCCCCATGTCAAAAGCAAGCTTCATGTACACATGCTGTGCCAGAGGTGGTGTAGAATAACCTGAGTGCCCTGCCCTGACCTCATTGAACTTTTGGCTAAATTGGAATGGCAACTTAGCATCCTTACATGATTACGCCTAATATCAGAACTTCTCTTCTTGGCTGAATGAACACAAATCACCACTGCCTCGCTCAGAAATGTAGTGGAAAGCCTTCCGAGAAGAGTGAAGGTAACTGTAAGAGCAAAGGGGAATAAATCTGGAATCTGTGAAATATCCATGATAGATTTGGGTAAGTAATGTGCTCCAGGCAGGACTGCTCGCAGGTGCCCTAAAGCAGCAAGCTTTTTAGCCTTTTAGAGGTGTTTATTTAAAATTAATTCAGAACATCCATTTACATATACTGTACATGCTGAGTGGAAAAAATATCCAGCATCTTTTGCTTGATCATGAGCTCAGGTTACAGTTTGCATGATGTGTCACATATTCTCCATCATGCCCTTGCCTAGTTTCCTCCCCACCTACAGTAGGTGTGAATTAGTGTGTTAATGTGTGTATGGCGCTGTCTCGACTCAAGCCTAGTTTTCACATGAGATGCTCCATATTCATCACAACTGTTACCAGGAAACAGGTACTTTAACATGATTAACGGATAAAAAAAACTGCACAGTACATGTTTAGGCATGCAAAAGAATTTAATCAGACATTTAAAACAGACAACATTTAAGAACTGGAACTGGCAGTTTAGCCGGAATAAAACATAGTAAGCAAAAACATGATACTGTATATGTACAGTAAGTTATGTAATAAAAGTCGTTAACAAATCGATTCCTTAGAACAAGGGAGGAACAATTTACTTAAGTAATTACCCTGTACCTCATGCCTGCAGAATACATGATAACATTGTATTTAGTTCAAGAGGATAATGTAATAATAGCAAACAGAACTTACATTGTACGCCACTAGAAAAGTTTCAATATCTCATTTAACATGTCTATGTTTAGACATGTTTTACTGCCAGTGAAATTTTAAGGCGCTTCCAACCAGATGTAAGATTACATCCTTTCTTTTTTTTTTTTTTTTAATGGACGAGGGGGGATTGCATTGCTTTTGAACAGGCAGGACTACTGTTATAAGGTATGCAAAGGGACTGCATTATTGTTCCTGTGCAATAAATTCAGCAGTACACAGCAAATCCCCAGTGCTGAATTAACCTTATCTTTATATAGGTCCAGTCGGATTCAAACCGACTCAGAAAGTGTTAAATCAATTTGACTGTGTAGTAGTTTGCCACCTGACTCAGCTGACTCATATGAAGTTAACCTTAGGATAGAATGGGTTTCGATTTCTTTAAAAGCTTTAGAGGAGCAAGTCCAACAAGCTGCCCTTCTGTAACAGACACCTACACTAGCAGCAGAATTACATTGCACTGTTGTTGTTGTTGTTGTTGTTTCGACTGTGAGCACTTCAGTTTTGGTATTTGGGGTTCGAGTTTTTCATCTCATTACTCGCTAATCTTATAAATGTTTTCTCTGGCCAGCGGGAGTCCAGTGATAGACTGCAAACGTCATGTGCTTATGACACTAATTGACTTCTGCCGCAGCGCACAATCCAGCATAGGAAACACAATTTATAAACACGAACCCTGAGATAGAGAAAAAATCCAATTATTGTCTTCGTTTTCGGATAAGCCTGCATGTAATAGGTCAGAGTTGTATATTTTGCTAAGTAGGAGGAGAAATTTGTTGTTCCTTGGCTCAAAACGGATGAAGTCCGGCTTTATTATCTTTTACCGTTATCCCTAAAGAACGCATCAATCATGTCTGCTGCCAAAGAAGGAGAGAAAGGAATGTCTTTCTTTCAGCCATTTTGATTATTCATGTGTAGGTTTTCCATCTGTGTCCTTCAGGGTTCTATGTTTAGAGAGCAGAGAGACTGTACAGTATGTATTTGTTGGACAAATTAGAAACAATTTCTATATGGGAGATTGTCCAGAGTAATTCAGGAGTTAGACAGAGGCCTGGAACATGCCTGAAATTGATCATTGTGTGTGTTTTTTTTTTTTTTCATTTAGACTCTATTACTCTTTATCTATTCAGACCCATGCAAATAAATAAATAAATAAATAATAGAAGAGTGTGCAGAAATCTTACTTCTGGTTGAATGCTCCTTAAACGTCCATGCATACTGTAGCACTGACAGTAAACCATTCCTAGATGTAGACAGTTAAACTTTTGTACTGAGGTATAAATGTTGCATGTACTGTTTGCAATGTCTTCATGAATGGATAACATGTTATCATGTATTCTGTAAGCATGAGGTACAGAAAGGGTAATTACTTAACATCAGTGTATACTGTATAGTAAGTGTGCATAGCGAGTGCGTTTGTGTGTGAGAGAAGGAGAGAGACAGAGAGAGAGAGAGAACTGCTCAATATTATGATATTGTACTGTATGTATATGCAGACTGTGACTTTCTCATGAATGAAGGTGTAAAACCAATTGACATTTCCAGAACAAGCACAGTACAGTGACTGATGAGACTCTTAGTTGTAGCAGTAAAAGACTTGAATGGTGCAAATATTTTCAAGAAGGCTGTACATGCTTGAGTGATGATCCCTGCCAAGGGTGGAGCTCAGTGCAGTCGTTCCTGTGAACATTCAGGGAGTAAAACACCTGATCCTTAAAAAACTGATGGATAACTTGTTACCAACTTGCAGAAGAGACACATCTGTCTGTGGGAACTGTACACATAATTAGCCACGAAAACCACTTACACATAGCAAGCTTGTAGTTATTGCCACATCTCGTGTCCAGTCCTGACCTTGTACCAAACCATTTTCACACGTTTGGGCTGTGAAAGGATTTCCTGGGAGGCTAGTGTTTCAGACGTAAGGCAGGCAGCACCCTTCATCAAAAATAAATAAATAAATAACTAGTATATATTCTTTTTTAAAATATTTTTTTAGAAACAATTTGATTTAATGTTGTATTCTGAGGTTATTGAGACTATATACAGTATATACTCTGCATATAGTCTCAATATTCTTTGTTCTTTCAATATAAAACGTTAAATCAGTAATTCATTATTAATATTTTCATTTTACAAATATTTTCAGGAAATTTCACATTTTCTTTCTTATTCTCCCTAACAACCCATTATTTAATATTACTGTGTTAAAATAAACAAAAGGCAAAAAAAAAAAAAATCTTTAAGAACATTCAGTCTGGCAGATTATTAGTCTCCTTATCAGATCTACTAAACCAGAATCTACTGTATGTGATTCACCCTATTTTTAACCTCTGTTTCTGGTCTCATCAGTTGTCACATACAGTATAATTCGTCAGCATTGAGAAGAGCTGTATCAGTGAGTGCTTCACTGGTTCTGTGTACTGTAATTTAGCACACCATTTAGTCCTGGGTCAATGCCATAATGTCTGAAATAACAATTTCACTTCACATAAAGGCTAATGAATATTTCTCACCACTTTGAATTATGGTCATCAGGCTGATTTTTTTGTAATTTTTTTTTTTTTTATCTCAAAGCTGAATTGAAGTGTATAGGTTTTCATTTACATAAATTTTTATAGCCACTACTGTCAATTCAAGCAATGCAAGCGCGCCCTTTAGCAAGAACAAAATGCTTAATTGGGCATAAACGTCATCTTGGTTTAAATAAAGGTCTCCCATAACTCTGGAGAAGAACTCACTTAAAAAACTATATATAGCAAGGTCAGATCGTGAAAAGTTATGTTATTGAATTGCATTCTCTACATTCTTTTTTCCTGATGAAGTACTGTAAATACCGTGTCAGTCGTTAAACACGTGCACTGTAGCTTACACATGTAACACTGCCTGGTCTCTTTTGGTGAGCAATGTGGTGATAAATGCATACATGAAAATGATTCCTCATGCTCCCAGAACCACTCTTTCACAATTTTACTCCTGGAGTATGGCCATGTCATCAGAGAAGAAACGTTCCATTGACGTGATACCCTGGTCATTCAGTACTATACACTCAGGTCATCAGCTGATTCTAGACCTGACCAACTGAACATTACTGAGTCTAGACCTGACCAACTGAAGCAACCCCAGATCATAACACTGCCATCATGCATAGTGATTTGTACAGCAGCTACTATGCATGATGGGTGCATCGCTTCATGTGCTTCCCTTCTTACCCTGACCCAGACTCATCAGCCCACACAACCTTTTTTTAAATTTATTTTTGTCACAATATGTTTGTTGAAAACATATATATATATATATATATATATATATATATATATATATATATATTTTTTTTTTTACAATCCAACTTCAGCAAGCATTTAAGCCAACTCCATTCATTATTCCTTCCCGACCACATTTCATCAAAGTTAACTGTTCAGCACTATCATTCAAGTTTTTAATGTCTGTTAGTTCTTAACCCAATGCCAGTCATTTCAAATCTCTCTAGTTGTTTTCTTCCCCATGCCCAGCAGTGTTGGGGAACGTTACTTTTTTTAAAGTAACTAATTACATTACAAAATGATTGTCTTTAAAAAGTAATCAGTTACATTACAGTGTTACTTTCTGATAAAATTGCAGAATTGCAGAAAATGAAAAGTCCTTTGTGATTCCTCATGCATATTGCTTTAGTCAAGATCTTTATAATTATTCTACCATCATCACTCAGTGAAGTTTGGCCCATAATGATGCCCAGTTCACTATCAGAATGTAAAATCTGCTTCTCTGACCAAGTATTTTTGCATAGAAACCATATTTTTCTTTAGATTTCAAGAAAGATTCATTGAAACTGTGTTGAAACACCTGACAGATCTGAGTGACTTAATAACAAAACCACAAGCAATTACAGTCATGACACACTAATAGAGTAATGAAATTATGATCTCAAACTTAGCCTTCACAGATGTGGCAATCTTGCTTGAAGGATTTTCTTTGAAAACCATTGTATAAATGAATATCTATATTGCCCTGGAGTTAAGCTCCTTCATTTTAGCTGGTGCTATTGTCACGGATTTACTTTAATTTTTATGCACTGGGATTTGCTGAGCTCTAATCTGTAATGTACAAACGTGCATACTGTATGCCTAAAATGAGCTTTATATTACAAAGTGCTATTTAGCATTGCAAATTTGATGCATTGTTTGTTTGTTTGTTTTTATCCCCTGGAACAAACTTATAAAGCTATATTATAAAATGTTTTAATGGAACACTTGGGGGTAGGCAGTTATGGGAAAATAGTCAACAATAAGATGCTACAAAGATGATTATTTTCCGATATCCTATCAAATTTTCCTCATCTTATATTAGAGTAAAGTGTCACTAATAAAAAGGAAATACATTAAAAAAAACATTATATTTTTTTATTTATTTAAAGGAAATCAAGTTTTAGAACATCTGTAAAATACATTCATTCTTGTTAATCACTTAACTGTAAACTGTTATTCTATCACTTTTGGCTTAATTTTAAAATAATTAAAACAAGGACAAGACAGAAAGCTTGAAACTCAGTCAGAACATATAGTCAGTCACTTTACCTCCTTCCAAAAATGCTAAAATAGCTTGTGCAATTTCTTCCATGTCTCCTCTAGATTCCCCAACTTCCTCCCAGCCTCTCAAAAACATGTTAGTATGTCGAATGATGTATATGGCGTGTGAATGTGTGTGTGTGTGTGTGTGTGTGTGTGTGTGTGTGTGTGTGTGTGTGTGTGTGTGTGTGTGTGTGTGTGTGTGTGTGTGTGTGTTGTCAGAGATTGGGCTACTGAGCAATCTAACTTCCCTGACAGCAATGACTGACATGAAAGTCATAGGTCATTTCGGTCAACCATCACTTAGCGATGTCATCTTGAATGGATGGATTGATGGATGGATGGATGGATGGATGGATGGATGGATGGATGGATAGAGAGGGACTGAATACACTAAACTGTCATCCAAATATGTCTTTCAAACGTATTTTTGAAAGTATTGGCACCCTAAATTGCGTATATTCACAATTAACACAAGTACCCATTGTTGATGGGAAAAAGAGTTTGTAGAAATAGTCAAAGGTTAAAGCTAAAATTAAGCTGATCAGCTTTAATGTAATCAGTGGCATTATTATTTCAGTCCACATACAGTACATGTCTGCCTGTCTTTCTGTTTGGCAGAACTCTTTGCCTAACTTGTTAATACAAAGAAATAAAATCTTGTAAGGTTGTAAGTGGTACTTCTTTCAACATAACCCAAACACACTCCCTGTTGTGTAATCAGAGAGTGAATCACAGATGAGAAATTGAAAAAGTAGATCGGATAAAGTTCACGGATAAAGATTATTGTTTGTTTATATTGAGCAAGTAGCTTATTAGTAACTTATTTTAAATAGATTATTAAATCCGGCACATAACTGTTCATAACATTGCTTTTACTCACATATGGTGCAGGTTAAACTTCAGACAGATATCCAAGTATTGAAAAAGTTTCTTTAGATTCTGTCCAGCAGTCAAATTAACTACTGCATGCGCAGGACGCTGTCAAAACGTGTTTCTAATCTGCCACATAATTGCTCATAAATTGCCATTTGCTCAATATTTTGTTTTCATTTTGGCGCAGGTTTAACATCCGGCAAATACCTAAGGACTGGAAAAGTTTCATTAAATTCTGTTCAGACAGGTTTACATGATGCTGTGACAAATCCGGCCGGACAGACATACATACATGCAGACAGAATTTTTTTTTTCTTTCTGACACTGGTTTCAGGTCCCCCAATGCATGCAACTAACAATATCATTGAAAGAGAGAGCTCTGACCAATGTACAGACATCTTTTATTTATATAGAAGATTCTCAACTGGTGTTCAGGGGATAGCTGAAGAGGTTACTAAAGATAAACAAATGACAAGCATGATTAACAAAATAAAATACATGTCAGAAACTTGTGAGAGTTGCAAGAAACATTAGCGTTTGGGATTGATTTTTCCCTGCAACAAATAAAAGAACGGGTTGTAAATGATCAGTCTCACTTGAGGTTTTTGAGGGAGTGTAATACGGAGCTAAGCTTTTTCCTCTGCTCCTTTGTAAACCCCAGCATTGAATCGGTGTTGCTCGACCTTGCCACATGCTGTGCTTTGGTGAATTGATTCCACTGCAGTAATCTGCACTGAATTAATGCTGGCACGCGGAATAAGAAGGCTAAAATAATAATAATTATAACAACACAAAGTGATTTTGGATAGCCATATTGACACAGCCGTATTAATCTTCCATACCTCCACACCTCCAAACGTGACTTAATGCTACTGACAAACAAGCCATAATAGGTGAATAAGCTGTATGATTGATTAACACTGGGAAGCCGCTCAGAGGAACTCCTCTCCTCCTCCTCTGCACCCTGCGCACCACATCTGGCCGCGCGCCACACAACCGCTGGAACGGTTCAGCGCCGCGCGCGCTGTGTTTCGCGCGGGGGACGGACAGCCACAAAAAAAAAAAAAAAAACCCCGGCGCGAGCGCGCGTGCGTGAGTGAGTGAGTGCGTGCGGCTTCCCATATCCCAGTGACGTCGCTGTCCGGGGCGCGCGCTTCGCTCCTGCGTTCAGTCTCCGGTCCCGGAGTCGGGAGAGAGTCTCCGGTCCTGTGAAGGAATCCGTGAATGAGAAAGGACGCGGAAAAGGTTGGACATGAAACGTGAAGAAGTGAAGAAAAAGAAGAAGAAGTGGACACTAAGATCACGCGAGGACATGTTCATGGGTGAGCAATCCCACACACACACACACACACACACACACACGCGCACACACACCTGGAAAACGTCTTGACATCACGCACAACAGTTATAAACGCAGTTTCTTCTAACCCGGTTTACTTAAACTATTAAATGTTGTTGCTTTTCAACACTTTGCGCGGCTCTTTGATGATGGAAAGTCTCCTGTTAGTGTGAAAGCTCTTATTATTTCGTGAAACAAACTGCAGAAATAGGATAGGGAAGTCGTGTTAGTGACACCGGCACCGGCTGCTGCTTGTTGAATCTCTGTTGTTACCTAAAACGCACTTTACTTCCCAAGGCTGCGCCAGGGCGCGAGAGCGCGAGCGCCTCGAACCGTTTTAAAGGCGAGCACGTAGCGCGCGCGCTGTTCACGAGCAACGCCTCTTGTCTAATTAGTTAATCACGCCAAGGCAGAGTTGATGCTTTCCCTCCAAAACACTTTCTCCTCCAAAACACATCCACACAATTGAAAAGCAAATTAGGCAGCAATTTTCTTTCAAAAAGAAACCTGTCCTGCTGCTGAGATCTGTTTGGTGCGTCGTCTCCATGCAGTGATTCATCAGATCACACACACACACACACACACACACACACACACACACACACACACACACACACAGAAAGAGTCATCATCAGCGACAGGATGCTCAGGTCAAAATGCATCCCACGGAAATCAGAAATTGATTATAATTTTGTTATTACATCCTTATGCAATGTCAGTACTGATTACCAATGATGTATCAGGTCCTGTTTTGTAATTAGGATCTTTTTTTAAATAATGTGTAGGGAGATATTATTTAATCATGGAAACTTTAAAGCACTTATCTCTGGATTACAGCGTCTGCCAAAAGCCTAAATGTAAATGTAAGATCTTTTGTAATGAATGCAATTGAGGCAATGTCACTAAAGCCTGACTGAAATCCCCAGCCCGGTGCATGTGCCCGCTATGGCTCACTGCAAGCACGTCCACTTGTTATTGCTAGATGTGCCAAGTGTAATGGGAATCAAGATCACCTGATTAACTGTCCTTTCATCTAGACCCTTTAATGAAGTGTATTTTTTTTTTTTTTAAGTTGCAACTTCATTGCCAAAGTCGAGCAAGATTAATGCGAGTCTGGGATGACATTTTACCAGTGGACATTCCTGAAGTGGGCTGCATAAAGGGCTTTATAAATGTTTCATTCACCTGAAAGAGCACAAGAGAGAAAGAGAGAGACAGAGAGAGACGGAGGATGAAGAACTGGATTGTAATGTAAAAGTGAGTCATTGAGGTGAGAAAAAGAATCAGGGTTAAATATATAGAGAAAGAAAGATGAAGATGGTGCAAACGGTAGACCATCCAAATAAGCAGGTGTTGAGTTGTATCTGATCAGCCTCGTATCGGAAGATGTCATTCAGGATTAACCCGTTTTCCCTGCATGTTCACATGGAGTTCATCCCAGCGTCATGGTGTTGCTCTAAAAAAAACTCGACCCGATTTAAATGTGTACGAGCTCCAATTAAAAAAAAAAAAAACTAGCAAAATGAATTATTATCCTGTTTTATCGCAAGGATCAATTGCGCTTATGTGAGTGCCGGATTTTGTATATTGGATTTTTTTTAGTGCTCTCATCGGGCAATTAAGACTGAAAGGTCAAACGAAATCCCTTGTTAATCCTGGATTTCAACACTCAGGTAGCATGTACAGAATCCAATATTTGACAATGTGCACAAACACATACACATACATGCACAAATGATCACAGCAAGACCAGCCTACTGTAGCTTTGACATACTCTCTACAAGACATCTACATGTACACTGAGCTCATAATATCATTCCTTTATAGGTAAGTAGGAGCTTTTTTCATAGACAGTAGTTCCAGTTTATGAATGAAAGTCATCGAAGCTTTTTCAAATGTACAATTTGAAATTGTAGCGCACATATTAAAATATGGAGAAAAACTGTCAGCAAAACTATGACATGTACCACCAACTTCCAGGTCGTCAGAACAAACTCCTCGTTCTGTTGTGAACCAGGATCTTCAGTGTAACCACAACCACCCAGCTAATCACAATGAAGAGGTGTGCCTTCTTACATGTCAATCACCTTTATCAGAAAGCTTTTGCTTTTACACTGGAATTCAGGAGTTCTAACCGTAGACACAGTCTTTGAGGGAGTGGCTTCAAAACTGAACAGCAAAAATGTTTTTCCTGCATTCCTGTGTTTTTCATCTGGGATCTGTGGTTTCCCTTCACCGTGCAAAAACATGCCAGCAGGTAAATGAAATTCAATCCAGGGTGTATTCTTGCCTCACATCGAGTGTTCACAGGTTAGTCTACAGGTTCCCAGTGATCCTGACCAGGATAAAGTGGTCTTTGAAGATGCACTGCACTGTCACCGAGAGATTATCATTTCTTTCATGTTTCAATTCCCGTGCTTCATCAAGAACATCATCGCAGTCTTCTAACATTTCCGCTCTGTTATCAGAGACCTGAGATCTTGACTCTCTGCTGGGTCTCATAAATATTAATGGGCAGCTTATTGCTAGCATTAGAGCTTGTCAGTGGCTCAGGGGGTGAGCCCACTCACCGATCTGCCAGGCCTGATTTGACTTGTCACTGGAAATGGAAGCAGGCTTCAAAATACCTTTCCAGAAGTTGTCACTGCTTATTTGGTCTTAAACCTTCGTGTGTGATTACTCACAATACTACGAGATAGAGGATGTGCACTCACTAGTAATGTAGTCATGTCATCTTTAAGTGCCCTGTTTGATATTGAGCACACTTTCAAATTGGCTTTTAAATGCATGATTTATTTAAGATAGCATATCGGGACGTGCAGCATGTGCTCATGGGATAATCAATACCGAATAGTGGAATTGCATGCAGGATGAGTGTGCAGTTGGGTAAGCATGTCAATAAACCTCCAGTCATCAGGATGATTTGAATTGTAAGCTTGTTTTTAGGCTAACAGCCCCTCATCAGCATACTTAAGACTGCCAGTTACTCGTTCGTCTGCGCTGGCTCACCTAAACGTCTCAATCATCTACTGTTCTTGTACAAACGCACAAGAGCACGAATATTGATGCATGCACCGCCTCTGAATGTGTAAGTAAATATTTGTTTTGCATGCACCAGAGAGCTCCCTTTTTTTTTTCTTTTTTGTTCTCTCCCATCAGTTTCTGTCTGGTTGTGTGGCTGCGACCTGGCAGCTCCTCCCTTTAACATAGCTGCAGAGGCAAGCTGCGGAAAAAAGCCAACCTGTCACGGTGGCCTGTCTCCAGGGAGGAGAGCTGCACTCTTTCTCGCTCGCTCTCTCTCTTTCCTTTGTGTGTGAGCACTCAGGGAAGTCTCTTTGGTCTTTGACTTCCAACCTGCAGGTGGAGGAACAGAGATACTATCCTGATCCCCGCCCACGTCAGTACTGCTTCGGTTTAACACATGACAGCTAATGCGGAGCAGGACAAATAATGGAAAAGTGCCAGAAATTGCTCAGCAAAACAAGAGGAAGCGTGTCTGTGTCCATGTTAGAGATTAGCCTATGGCAGGCATTGAAAGTGTGTGTAAAATCTGTTGCTATCAGGTTTCCTAGGGGTCTAAAAAGTGCTGAGATTATTCGACCCGCCCCCCCCCCGGGTTGTGTTTACAGCTCTGCATAAGGGATTTAGTCCATTAGGAAATTAAATAACAGCATGTGCTAACTAGCGTGCAGCGTTTAATTGTTGCATCGCACTGCACTGCTGGCCTCCGTCCCTTTTCTCACTCTGCCTTTATCTGATTCATTCACTTACAACAGACACACATACACGAGCGGATGATACATTTGACTGTTTTTCTGCTATAATTCGTTGTCCTTTGCACTTCTGTAAACATCCACTCAGTGTTTTAGTTCTTGCTTTCCACTTGTGTTAAAGAGAACATAAACAGCAACATAATACATTGATATGATACCGATTTTATTGCTTGTAAAATGTAATGGACCTGCAGGTGGAATTGTCTTGTTCTGTGGCTAGTACATGAGTTATCGTTTCTCTCGACTCCCGCTACAACCCCGAACGTTCCAGCTTCCTGCTTTGCAATGTTCCATTAAAAAAAAAAAATTCCATACAGCGGCTTGGAAATACACGACCAGAATCGCAGGTCGCTGACCCATCGTGACTCATACCTGCTTTTTATCTGTCCATCATGCATGTTTAGACGGGAAACTGGGGAAAAAATGTGACGACCTTGAGCTGACTATACGGTGTATAAATATAATATGCGCTTGCATTCCAGGCATCATTTCATTACCTGTAGAACATATGTGCTGTCTGACCTGACCTACCCACTCCAAAAAAAAACAAAACAAAAAAAAACATGGAAGTACTATTATAGAACGTACTGTTACCACCCTGATGTTGAATATTTTCCAATGTTTTAAAATCTTTTATTTCTTTTATACCACAGCAAATGATTTATTTCCTATTTTATAAAGAATGGCATGTCATACTTTTATCTATTGTTTAATGTTGTGGGACATCTGCAGTACAAATTGGTTCCCGGTAACACTTCATTTATTACGGCTATAAACAGTCACTCCTTCACCAGCCTATCTTCCGTCTTTCTCTCGCTCTTGAAGCTAATTATGAGAAAGAATTGCAGCTTGTCACGTGCGAAACTGCAAAGCACTGTGTTCTCTGTCATGAAGACCTAAAGGAACAGCATAACCTTTAAGAGGAAATATTTCACCGCAAAGAAAGAGTCACTGCAGTTGAGTACATTAGGCTTAATGTAAGTTAGTGTACACAAACAGTGTGACAGCAGAATGCATTTTGTCAGAGAAAAACTATTTGTACAAACCTGTGTCTGTGTGTATGGAGTTTGCATGCTCTCCCCAGGTGTGGTGGGTTTCTTCTGGCTCCGTCCTCCCGCAGTCCAGTGGCATGCGCAGTAGGTTGTTTGGCAATTCCAAATTGTCCTTATTGTGTAATCGGGTGAGTGAGTGTGCCCTTGCGCATACTCTAAAAATTATTTAGCAAAAAGCTTTAAATCCACGTCCTACAGTGGCTAAATCAGCCTGCAGTTGTCCAAGTAAATATACAATGTAATATCAATAATACAGAGGCACCAAGGCATACAAATTTAATGCGTTTCCGGAGACGAGCTCTTAAGGCGGAATTTCATATTGCGAATTGCATTTTCCCATAGGAAATAATGTAAATACAGATAATCTGTTCCAGCCACCCAAACACATTACCAATATCACCAATTTCCAACACTGTTGTCATATTTCTTGCATATAAAAACAATCGAAACATATAGAACAGACATAAAATATGAAATGAATAGACATGAAACCTCACTTAACCTTAATTTCTGTTTCTCCTTGGCACCGGCTGCTTTAAAAACAAAACTGAAAGTGGCTCCCTTTTCTTTTTGCTACCATCCTTGATAACATTCTGATTTATGTCTTTACTAAATCCACAAGGAAATATGTCAACACTCTTGTCTTGATTCTACACTGATGCAAACAAGTTCGGCTCACGGACATGCGTGCAACTTAGTTCAGTTCTTTCTGGTTATTCGCATGTCGAAAATACTTCACATACCAAGGCAAAATTCTTGCAAAATTTCAGTTCTTATGTCGAAACTTTGTGAAGTGAAGCGTTTGTATGCCAAGGTATCAATTTATATTGGTTTAGTTTTAGTTAAAAAAAAATAGTAAACCATAGTTTGATTAGGGTTTTGCAATGAATCAATGACAGCTTGAAACAAGGAAAAAGGTTCAAGGTTTTTTTTTTTTTTTTTTGCACTCAAAACCTTTTTAAATATTGTAGGTCATGAAAAACATTAAAAACAATACAAAAATCTTCTGTTTACAATGCATCATCAGCTCTGTCATGTTTAGGAATGCATCATCGGCACCACTACCACTTCAGTAGTTGGTGAAAGTATAAAAATATCATAAATGCAGGGGAAACGGCAATGACATTAAATGATTGAACTTTTTTTTTTTTTTTGCTTAAAAATTCGTCAAAAGGCCAGTGTACAGTAGTACAATCACAGGAGCCGCTATTTTGCTCAAGGCATATTTTCATCCCACTGATCATGGGACAGAAAAAAAGCAATGCAATTGGCTATATAGGGATTTTTAGATAAAACATTTTGTTATAGACAATCTTGTTATACCCTGAGGAAAATAATTTGCCCAAATGAGTAAAAGTCTGAAAATGGAATTAATTTCTTTTTGCAGTCAAACTAGGCATTTCTCCCTGTGAAGGTCATTCTGATTAATCTTCATAATGTCCTTATTCCCAACCCTATCTATCTTACTTCCACTGAAAGTCTAATTACCTCCTATGAGTGTATAATGATTTAAATCATCTTACTGTTTGACAGATATAAGCTGTTGTTCTGTTGAATTGATAATTTTTAAGCCTTTATTCGTCAAATATACAATACTAAAATGAACTTGCTTATCCAAGCTTGTTTCAGAGCGCAGGGACAATTGTGATACAACGCCCCTGAATAGGACAGGGTTAAGGGCCTTGCTCAGGGGCCCAGCAAGGGCAGCCTGTTAGAAATGGGACTTGAATCGCCAACCTTCTGATCAGTAACTCATAGCCTTAACCCTCTGAGCTGCTACTGTTTATCTTTCTAGATGTTGTGTGCATTGTACTCACTGCATTGGCTATATAGAGTTATTATTGTACATCACATTCCCTCATGCTTGCTGTATAAACAATTTTAATGGACAGGACAGCTATTGAAAGCATTGCTGAATTGGGCAGCTTCCCAGATCTTGTTTTCTATTAAACAATGTAAATTGAATTTTTTGTTTGGGTTAATTTCTTGTCTTTCGGGTGGATCTTTACATATAGATGGACTGTAATATACGAGGAAAAGTCAAAAAATTATCCACACTCTGGCTGTAGAATTTATTTTAATGATCTCCTTGCTTTTCAATACACTTTGTGCATCACAAGTGGGGCGTCCATTTTTGCTCGCACCGCAGTTAAAAATGAACTGATGTAACAGGCACAGCAGTGACTGGCGAGACTGTAGCCTTGAAAGAAATGCGCTGATAAGACAACAGGGGTTTTAATATAACCGGAGTGCGGAAAATTTTTGACTCACCCTCAGACTCCAAAGGGAGCTGCCATACTTTAAGCTGGATGACTATATGGGGTTGTTGACTGGTTATTATAGAGTTTCTCTAAAAAGTCACTGGATTAGAGCGTATAGCACATAATAAACCCCAAACGTTTGGTCAAGATTCTTAAGGTTCACCTTCACCACCAAAATCTGTGGTCGCAAACTAATGCTGCACTATGATATAACAATGCTTAACCACTGATACTTTTGTGTATATGTTTATTGGATTTCTAGCTTAGTGGTGAAAGTATTGAACAAACTGAAGGCGGGTTGCATCAATACACAGAGGGTCTGGGGTGATTTCTTGGCTTACCATGTGTGACAAGGGATTAAAGTGTAGTAGAAAAGGGTGGAATATTGACTCAAGGGGTGCATGATGATGATGATGATCACATTTTTCTGATGTCTCACACAGGCACTATACTGCTGGCTCAGTGAAATGCTCCACAGTGCAATCCCCTTGTTTCAGGTCTAGCAACACAGGCAGATAATATGATTTTCTAAAAGAATAACAAGTATCATCACTGGATGGGTTATTGTAGAATCTACGGAGATGATTATGGTTGATTTATCAGGAGGGTCAATTAAACACTTTTAAATTAAAACTTCAACCCAAGTGCTGCTCTGAGGTTTTCTTCTATGACTGATGAAACATAATTTACTGGATCAAACTGAAAAAAAAAAATTATGTAGCTGTAATGAAATAAAAATAAAAATAAAAAAACACAAGCATGTAACTGGCTATGTATTTTCAGGTCTGTTTTCAGTTTTCAGGTCCAAACAAACCTTTTACCTATAATGCACTCTTAACCAGATACAGTTGGGAGCAGTGGTGGGGCAGGGGTTTGAGTATCTGGGATGCTGATCTAAATGTTTCAGGCCAATTTTGGATCCTTGGGCAAGGCCCTTAACCTCATTCCCGTACTAATTACTCTGCTGTTGCCGCTCTCAATGCCCGGATAACAAAGGAGGAGGGCTGGGCATCAGTGTATAAACCCGGCCTTATATAAAAACACTATTGCTATAGAAACATTGGAACTTATCACCTGATATATTCAACAGAAGAGAGAGAGAGAGAGAGAGAGTAAAGAAAGAAAAACACGCTGCTTTGATTTCAGTCAGTTAAAATTAAGCTTAGGGAATATTGCAATCTATGTCTATTTTCAATTGAAATAACTTTGCAGTCATTACAAATCATCTTTAAGTGATTTGTTGTCGTTATTTCATGTAGGATAACATTTGGGAAAATTTGTTTTCACTACAGCTGATAAATTTTATAAAAGCGACAAAAATGAAGAGAAAAGAAACTGCTAAAAATTGAGTCCTTCTAATAATTGACTTTTTATTGTCCCCTTACTTATAAAATAAAATATAAAATAATAATTACAAACATAGAGCGGTACCTCGGCCTGCAAATGTAATCCGTTCCGGAGGCAAGTTCATAATGCACAATTTCATATTGCGAAATGCATTTTCCCATAGGACATAATGTAAATACAGAAAATCTGTTCCAGCCACCCAAAAATATTACCAATATTACCAATCTCCAACAGGATAATCATATTTTTTGCATATAAAAATTATCAAAACATTTAGAACAGACATGTTAATGAAAAAAAAATGAAATAAAAAGTTGTTAAACTTTAATGTACTTAAGCTAAAACAAAACTGGAAATGGGTCCCTATTCTTCTTGTCACTGTCTTGCACAAAATGCAAAATAAAAAAATAAAAAAAGTTTTATTACACATTGTTGTACACACACACACACACACACACACACACACACACACACACACACACACATCATTCCAATCTTGCTTTGGCCACACACACTGTAAAAACCATGTAGGGTTAGGCAGCAAGCCTGTCTAAACAAGTCTAAAACTTTTCTAGCTAAGTCTGATAACCTTGGTAAACAGATACCGACTGTAAATGTGCCTGCAATTACAAAAGTAATAAATGACAGTCAATGTTAAATGACCCAATAGCAATTCTTTTCTCGATAGCATGTGAGTAGAGATCAGTCAAGTGTAGAGATGTTTAAATTCAGAGTCAGTTTTACCTCAGGTGATGAGACAAGGACATCTTTGCAATTTTGCAGTAATTCTGTTTATCCGTTAGTAGATTCGATTATAAAGTGGATGTAGTTTTTATATACGTATTTACATTTTACATTCTCTCTTTCAGGGGAAAGACTTTCCATTGACAATATATGCAAAAGGGAAATATATTTCAGTTAATGGAAACCTCAACTGAACATTTAAAAATGCATAGTTTATTTAAATGGTTATATTTATAACGCTACCATACAGAAAGATATAGCTTCATTACAAATGTACCATATGTACCGTACCGTATGTACCG
>JAAGKR010001114.1:0-18249 GCA_011419295.1 Clarias macrocephalus
AAAAAAGTTTTTTTTTTATGAATTAATAATCTTCGAACAATAATAGAATAACAATAGATTTTGCATTCAATAAATTCATAATAAAATATCTGCCAATAATCAAGACATTTTCAGGTGCTAGAATAAAATCTTTTGCACAGCATATATTTCCACTAGATACTATTTTTTACTCTTGCTCGAGTAGTTATTTGTATGATGAATTTCCTTTAACCTGAATCATTAGAGACTTCTGTAGGGACATCTGCAGGGATATCTGTAGGCAAGGAAGCTACGGCTCTGAAACTAAATCAGTGTGCACAGCACAGCCTTGGAAACCAGAGCAACAACTCGAACTCTACAGTATCTTTGCTGAAGACATGCCATTGTTGAAAAAGTACAAGAAGAATTATTTTATGCATTTGAAAGTAAGCTAATCTGATACGAAGCGCTTTTTGAAAGATGCCAACATGTATATTAAGTTTTATCATAATGATATCAAAGCTGACTTACTGAAATCAGTTTAGGTCTCCGGTGTCATTATAAGCAAAGTCTGAAAGATCTTCAGAAAACTGCATTAACTTTTAAGTGGTTTTGAACTAAATTGCTCTGAATTCACTAAAGAAATAGTGCTTTTAAGTAGTGTAAATATAGCTCCACATTTAAAACATGAAATTAACTCACTTCACATTTTGGCAAGCACTGTACAGTATCTCAAAATCTATGGCACAAGAAAGTACTGAGGGATATACAGTAACCACTTTGCAAAGTATTGTTTAACTACTTTAACTTTTACTACTTTTTTTTACTACTTCTTACTACTTTACCTTTTTACTACTACTTGTATTGCTGTAAAATCCTTCTAACTTTCTATCTTTCTGTCTTTCCGCTCTACCCTACCTTCATTTTTTACATCATGAACAGTCGTATAGGCATTTCACCGCACATACTTTGTATGTGACAAATAAAATTTTTATTAGACTTTTGAATTTGAATTCATTTTTTTTTCTACTTCTGTGCAGTAGTGGCAATTTTTCCTAAAGCCCTATACAGAATGGAATAGTTTTATATGAGGAGGTAGTATAAACAAAACTAGTATTATAAGTCTTATTTAACTGCAACATCATAGTGTGCTTAATAATAGTGTGTAAAACCAAACCAAAGTCAAGTAATGCCCGAGAGAAGAACAAAGAAATACAGACAATGCAAAGTCAGCAAGAAAAAAAACCTATTTTATCAGTAATTCATTAATTGATTAATTAATTAATTCTTTTTTAACAGGTGACAGTATAGGCTTCTTCCAAACGGCAGAGCTGTACCTGTATATTTACAAATTACAAATAAAAACCAATCGTAATTGTCATATAAAATGCTAACTTTTTCTGTGGTGGTACAACAGCGAAAATGTTTTGGGGCATTAGCTTGAAAAGAGAACTAAAATGTCCATGTTTGTTAGGTTAATTGATTACCTCGGACATGCAGCATAGCCCACAGACATGCTATGGTCACGACCTACTGTTATCAACTTTTGCCACAAACCTTATAACAAGCAGTTATAATAAAGGTCAAAGCAATTAATTTGTATTATGGTACATATAGTATGCATGAGCACATCATAAAGACACTCTCATTTCCAACAATATTACTTAATATGCAGGTGTCCATGGAAGCTTATTCCATTGTAATATTACTGGAGATAAGAATTATTGTTTTTTTATTCGTAAATGCAATCACACTATTGCCATAACTTCATTCTTGCAGTTAGTTTCTACACTACTGTACATAAAAGCACAGAAAATCGAATCTGCCCCAACCCACTCCTACCTCACAGTCCCGTACCTCCCAAGCTCCCAGACTCACCCCCTCCACCCACCATATCCCCCTTCTCTCCGCTGTCCCCCAACATCACCTCTTTCTTCATTTCTTTGTACATTTTTGTTGTCTCACACTCACACACATGCGCACACACACACACACACACACACACAAATTTCTCACATATACATCCCCATACAGCCCCTTTGCAGCTATATATATACCTTTAAAGTAAGACTGAGGAGCTCTGAGCTCTCTTCAGCAAAGTGATTGATTTCTGTTTGAGCTGTGAAAAGCAGCAGACTTCAAAATCTACACCTGTGAGCTCAATCTCTCAAACAGGTCTCTCCAGTGAGCACCGCCACCTAGGCTTTGGTAAATGAGGGGGAAAAAAATAACTGGAGAGAATGGAAATAGGAAAGTAAGCGAAGTAGAGGGATGGAGTTGAAGTGATGGCGTTCACAGTTATACAGTTCTCTATTGGGCTACGGTGCAAAATTTTATTTTATGTTATCAAAAAAAAAAAAAAGCAGTTCAGTTATTAAGAGGAAAATTTACTATGAATGCTAAAAATGGCCTTTACTTGCTGGCTGTAGAAACACAAGGTGCCAGACTACAGACCTGGAGCAATTTACAGCTTAGTCTGCTTCCTGCTTTATCAAGTCTGACTCCATTCGGCAGCTACTTATCACACTTTCCATCTGCTGAAATGGGTGTGGAAGAGCAGGAGAATAACTAAGCAGAGCTGTAGCACACCAGGAATTAGTCACGTTCTTACTGCTCCAAGTAGACATGCTGCTAATACAAACAAAAGATAATTAGGAGTTCTATGAATCACAATTACCAAACAGAGACTGTAATGAATAACTTTGTTCCATAGAGCTGCACCTTTTTCCAGATAGGTGACAAGGACCCCTTAAGGCTCTCCTCAGGAGGCCATTAGTCTCAAATTTGAGGTGTTACTATCCCCTGGACTCGGTGTGGTTCCAAACAGTTGACAGCAAGGAATGAGTGAAACCGTTCCAAAAACAAGTGTGTGCTTCACATTCTCTAACTGTGACAGGTGTCACATCGCTGAATACAGCTGTCACTCAAGTAGTTCCTTCCATCTGAGCTTCATCATGGCATGTAACTCCACAAGGCGTGAAACAGTACACAGTCAGTGGGGTGCTAGACGCCATTGAGTATGCATGTGGCTATGGCATTCAGAATCATTGAGCAAGTACAACTGTTAAGCGTTCAAAGAAGATTTGTGCATATTTTGGATGCATTTGTTTTACAATGTAGAAATAAATAAAAATCAAAGGAAAGACTATTAAATTTAGATGGTATGTCCAAACTTTTGACAGGTACTGTACATCTCTCTCTCTCTCTCTCTCTCTCTCTCTCTCTTTAGCAATGGTGTGAGTGAGAGAGAGAGTACTATTGATATTGTGTAGTATAGGGATGTAACTAAATACACAATACAAAAGGTGACAAAAGCTCATCTTTAATAGAATGTTTAGTTAGAAATCCCCTACCCCATGCATATCCTTCTTTTAGAAGCTCAGAAATTCTACCTTTTAGGAAAACCACAACATGGAACGGCCACATTACATAGCAAAAGTTGATGCATACGAAAAATCCAATCGTGTTGCTCATTTCTGTCAAGGGATCAGCAAAGCGAGACTACCTGCTGAGCAAAACAGTGGCTGATTCAACTAAATGCTTTCTATGGATTTTCGAAAAGAAAGAAAGGTTTACTGCCATTTCAGGGACCACAGCGTTAATGGAGTACAGGTATGCCCTGTTTAATGTCCGTGATACGTTCTATAAAATAGGAAATGTAACAAAACTGTGTGGGATAGTGTAGTTTACGCACTGGTTACAAATGTTAGGATGTAGTGCCACCGTCTATTCGGAATTCGTCTACCGCTTCCGAACTGATACGTGCTATAACTAGCAATGATTTCGTGGACATTTGGGAACCATGATGCACTTATGGTAATATTTTCCAAATAAAAATAAAACAAAGAGATAATGAGACAACACCATACAGTAAAGGTGCACAAACAAGAGATTTGTGTACAAGAGACACGAGATACACACGCTGTGCATGGGAATCTGTTGTGTTTCCTACATCTGTTTTTGTTTTCACCTTTTCCTGCTCTCTAGTGGGATTTTTAAACTAAGTTTAATACCTTAGGGGACCACAAACCCAGACGATGCAGGAATGAACATTTTACAGTGTATAATATGTGTATTATACGTGCACCCCTGATAGGGCCCTGTCATCACCTACTGAAGTGAAGCTGGTAAAGCGGGAAGCTGACAATGCTGTAAACTAAACCTTTTTACAGTTTATAATATTCCTAATGATCTTCAATAATCTTTGTAATTAAAAAGGATTTGTGTGCAACAAAACTCAACACTTTCTTCCTTGATCTAATTTGCTGCCAGTGATTCATCACAAACAAAAAAAACAAACAAAAAACTAAATCAAAGAACGAGTTTGCTATTTTTTAATTAAAACTCAGCCAACATATTATTGATACTAAATTACGCACTTAAATTAACACAAAAACAACTGCAGGCTAATTTATCCCCTTGGATAAAACAGTGGGAGGTTAAGTTATAGTTTTTGTGACACAAACATGCATGAAATATTCTTTATCAGTTTGCAATGTGACTTCATTAAACATTTCTTTTTTTTTTTCACAACTGCAAAAATCACATTTTGCTCTCAAATTGTTCATAGACTACGTATGCCTCAGTATATCAATTGTATCATTATAGTTTATTGTTACAATTGTGCAAAACTCAGATAAATGTTATCAAAAGTAAAATGCTATGCAATTTGTACATATTTTTTTGTATCATTGAACTAAATAAGTACAACCCACTGCATGGCTGCAGTTTCACTGTTTGACTTTTACAGCTGAGGGTCTATGGCTGGAATAAAGGCACAAGCTTAAAACTGGACTCACATGTAATAGCTGGCTAATATGCTCCACTTTATTCACTGATCAACCACAAAGTTACAATGCAAAGCATAATGGCCAGTATTGCATCGGTTCCCCTTGTGCGCCCTGGACAGCCTCCACAAGATGCTCTCTGGGGTCCGGGACCAGGGCGATGGCAGTGGATCCTTTGGGTGCTGTGCACTGTGGGGTGGAGCCACCATGGACAGGACTGGATTGTCCAGCTCACCCCATGGGTGCTTGATAGGATTGGGATCTGGGGAGTTTGGAAGCTCAGTCAGCAGCCTTGGACTCTTTGCCTACTGGGCCCCGTGTGTGGCGGGCTGTGGTACTTTGGGTGTTCTGGTGCCTTTCTA
Source organism: Clarias macrocephalus (assembly GCA_011419295.1). Taxonomy (NCBI): domain Eukaryota; kingdom Metazoa; phylum Chordata; class Actinopteri; order Siluriformes; family Clariidae; genus Clarias; species Clarias macrocephalus. Next base: position 5,108 of record JAAGKR010001114.1, read on the forward strand.
ACTTAGCAGGCATTTTTTTGTTGTGCTGTATTTCTGTAAGAGACTTTTCATTTTTACAGCTGCTTTTCTTTAAGAGACAGGCCTCCGGTCCCCATGGGGATAGATGGGGCTTGGGTGTCCATGATTCTGTCTGCAGTTTACTGGTATATAATTGATAATCAATGTTAATGTGTTAATGTTATGGCTGATTGGTGTAGGTCTTTCACTATACCAAATAGCAGCACAACACCAGAGGCTGGCACAGGCATCAATTACTGTTTGGAATATTTATCCTACTTTCTCTGTCCTTTCAGCTTGGCACAGCTCCTACCTAAATGTCAGCTGTATGACAGCCATTTTCCCCTTAAAGAGACAACCTCTAAATTAAACAGGGTGTTTAATACCCCTATCCAATCACTACGGAATAACCTAAAGAATGAGTCTGCGAAAATGAAACTGTTCTTGAATTCATCACCTGGGCACTCAACAGTAGAATGGGTTCACTGGTGGCATGATTGATGAAAGGCTTTTCAAGATTATACATTAATCAATAATTCATTAGTTCAAAAAGCTTGCTTGGTAATTACACTTTTTAATAATTAGTGTCACTTAAAAGCAGGAAATGATACAGAACTGACTTTGCATGAGGTGCCCGTTTACCCTACCACAAAAGTCACTTCAGGGTCTTGACCCATATCCAGTTTGTGTGTTGCTGTGATCCATAACCCAATTAAACCATCCTTAAGCACGAGTCTATAATATTTGCTGCAGCTGCAGCAACATTGTTTTCATCCAGGAAATCATCCAGATGATTTTCCATGCAAATGATGACCTCTTTCACGAGTTAATTATCATACACATGGATTAATCAGCACACGGGCATTTACTTCATCTTCGTTTTGTCTCGCTCACACTTTTTCTCAGAATCTTCTTCTCAGAATAAAAAAAAAAATAGAGAAAAGAAATAGAAAAAAAAAGACGTTATAGAAAACATCCTGTAGCAGCTGAACAAGGGGTAGGGGGCTGAAGGTTTTATGGCAGATATCCCATAATCCACAGTGAGGGAGGATAAAAAAAACCTCTCCCTGCCATAGTGTGGACTGTAATCCTGCCCTGTAGGAGACTTATATTCAAAAGTTAAAGACAAAAATAGCTGCCGTCCCTAACAGCCTCTGAGGGGCGAGTTCAGAATAACTGATCTGAGGCTTTTAGGCAGTGATATTTAAAAACAAAGCAAGCAGAGTTATTGCTAGTATAAAGTCATTCCAGGACCTTTACTTTTTTTAGACTGTACTAAAGCAGTGTGCTAAGGAGCTCTTTTATGCTGAACATGGCTTTAAACCCTACATGCTTTACTAGGTGAAAATATGACTTTTTGATGGCATTTTTTAATCTGCCTCATTTACAAACATGCTATAAATTTCCTCAAGAGAGTTTTTTAATCAAGAGTTTCTATGAATTGAAGCTTTTACTGGACATAAATAAACATGCAAGCTTTATTACGGCAACAAAAGTGAAAAGGTCAAATATGAAATTAACCTAAAACCTGGGTACTGCCTCCAAGTCTTAATCTACCAAGCAGAACAGTGGTGTTCTAAGAGAAGCATAAGCAGAGCGAGTTTCCTTTATTCCCATACTAAAAATGACAATCTACCCGTAACAAAGTTTGTATATGCATTGATGGGCAAACAGATATTAAGCTTAATCGAGCTCAAGATGAACCTGTTCTGTTGGTAAAAAGTTTAAGAATTAAATGTTCCCATAAATGACAAGAACATTCTTGTTCACATTTAAATAATAAGCCCAGTCTTATAAGGAAATAAACTGAAGTGGTCTATGCATTTTTCTTCTTCTTCAAAGTTGTCCATGGGAACAAACTGTGCAAGAGGCCCTGAACTAGAAACACCAAGTTACACGGCCTACGTTATGGCTTAAGACTAGACATGTAAATATTAACTGATTTCAGACGCTCCACTGTACACAAACTGACTAAATATTTTTGCATATTAAGGGCTACACTTAAATGATTGAGATCATCAAACTAATTTTATTGTTATATGGGCTAATATTCTGTGGACTGACGAGACAAAAGTTGAACATACAGGAAGGTGTGCGTCCTGTTACATCTGGCATAAAACTCACTCACTCATCATCTATACAGTTTATCCTGTATTCAGGGTCGCAGGGGCACACACACACACATACACATTCACACACTACGGGCAATTTGGGAACGCCAATTAGCCTAATCTGCATGTCTTTGGACTATGGGAGGAAACCTACCAGGCACAGGGAGAACATGCAACCCACTACACGCGCACAACAGAAAATCCTAATGGAGAATGATATGAAACACAGCAACAAGTCCACCTCTGAATGGCTCAAAAAAAAAAAAAAAAAGAGCAGACTTAATCCGATCAGATTGAGATGCTGTGGAATGACCTTAAACAAGCTGCTCATGCTCGAAAATCCTTCAGTGCGACTGAATGAAAACAATTCTGCAAAGATGATTGGGCCAAAATCCCTCCACTCATTGCCAGTTATCGAAACGTTTGATTGTAGTTGTTGCCACCAACCAGTTATTTGGTTTAGGGGCAATTACTGTTTGGACAGCTTTTCCTTTAATAAATCATAACTCATAAGCTGCATTTTGTATTTACTCAAGTTATCTTTGTGTGACATAAAAAATTTGTTTCATGATCTCAATCATTTAAGTGTAACAAATATGCAAAGAAAAAAAAACAGGATCAAAAACTTGCATAGATGCATAGATTGAATTGAATTTTGAATTCTTTACATTATTTTTTTTAATTATTAATACCTGTTGAAAACGTATTCTCCTATTCATAACTAGGAACTGATCTACCACCCACATGGCTAAGAAAACGTTCAGCCACTCAAATTAATAACAAAAAAAAAATGTCAATGATTGTTTTAATGACCTTACAGGAAACCAAAATGAGCTTACCTTAATTATCTGATTATAAAAATCTTTACATCAGTGTGTATCAGAAGTGTAGCTCCATCTGCACCAAAGACATTTAAGTAGTGCAGTCTGCAATGCTAAAGTTGTTGCTATGGTTACAATATATTTCATTACAATCTAGGTAACATTAGAGTCTTGGAGCAGTGCGCATGTATGCAGCAACTAACCACAGAGCACATGGAGCAGCAGGCGAGCTCAGTAGGCAGTGATTATACCGGCACTCATTAACCTCAGATTCTGAATAATTTTAATCCAAATCACATTTTTTTTTTGTCGCATTTAAGCCATGGTCCTGATCAACCCACAGTCTGCGCAATTAAGCACAATGGCTCGACTCCTCAAGAGGTCATGATGAAAGTTAATGAAGTTTCCACACATACATGAGGCCTTAAAATTGGCAGTTTGAAATTACTGCGAAGTGTACATGTATAACAAGTCTGGCTGAGGATGGCATAGAAGTCACAAGGCTTGAGGCGATCCTAGTTCTCACTTACACATGCAGACGATAACCACAGCAGAAAAAAAAATATATATATATATATATAAAACTGCATGAAGATTAGGACACGCTGGCTATGTTCGGCTTTGACCTTGTTCTGCATCATCGAGTTCCGAGTGCAGAATATGGCTGCTGTGTGACCTGTGGGGTGTTCCTTCACTTCAATCTCTCGCCTATTTGGACTGCTGCGGATTAGTTTTGGCATAAAACATGACATGCTTTTACAGATATGATCTTAGCTCTGTTTACTCCCACGTTTACACACCGAGGCAGACAACAATGTGAGGATTTTCAACTGTAATTCGTATACACCTTCTATAATACATCATTTGCCATTTATGCCACCTACTCAGCTCAGATCTGTCACAGTCAAAAAAGCCTTCACAGTCCAGTGAGACAGGAAAAGAGGCAGAGACGGAGCTCCATGCTAGGATAAATAACTCTCAGCTCAGAAAGCAACTCAAGATATCGCTTGAAATCACACCGGTTTGTCACCTGAAAATGTTGTCAGCCTTTGTTCTCGTATATTCTGCTATGAAAGACGAGGCTTAAAAACACGCCGGGACGAGCCAGACGAGTAATGCATCCTCATAAGAAACATACTCATTTATATGCTGAGGATCTTTTAGAAAATAATACTTCTCCGTGATGTAAATTTACAGACGTTCACGCTTGTGAACGCATCAGCATTGAGAAGCTGTGTCTCGAATGGCGTGCTTCTTATACTTACAGTACGAGCACCGTGTCCATGCTGGGACTCACTGTGAGATGAAGAATACTGATAATACCAGGATAATGAGCTGAACTGACCAGAAAAGGAACTGTGCAGGCATGATGCTCTGTGATGGACTGTCCTCCCATCCAGGGTTTATTTTCACCTCTGACGCTGCCATTGCGAGGATAAACTCTGAATCCACCATGACCCTAATCATGATAAAGCTGGTACTGAAGACAAATTCACACATGTAATTCGACAAACAGAACAAGAATTTGATATCATGTGGAAATGAATTATCTATTTCTTATTAATATTACGTATCCACAGTTGCACTGCGCAGCAATGTTTCAGTGTTTGATTCGAGACCTTAATACACCTTAGTAACATCAGCACTTACGTACTCAGGTACATGGTGCGCAGACAAAACGAAGTATTACAGTATCCTTAAAAAGACGTTTATGATAACTAAATCTATGTTATGTAAGCTTTATCTTTAACAATGCACTGGTGATGTGATGCTGCGGAAAGCATATTTAACAGCTTTCAGATGAGGAAGCTGTTGAAAACAAATACTCTAAAGCGCAGTCTAAGCCCAGGAGCAGTAACGACCCAGGCAGCGCACACAATAATCACCCTGGGGCGATGAAGAGGGAGAGGACGAGGTAGAGAAATACTAAAGATGACAGCTTCACTCTCATGCTGTCTAAAACCTTAATGAACTTAGCTTCATCTGCCTGTCTGCATTGGCCATGCAAGTGGGATAAACGCTTACAGGACTTATTTGCCTTGGGCCATATGCATAAAAGAAAAAAAATAAAATAAAATCCACATAAATAATATAAAATTACTTTCTGAAGTTGCAGCGTTGGCGGCGGCTTGGGATGCACGGTCTTCAGCGTAAACTGTCATTCACAAAGACGTCTCTGTGTTTGCATAATCTGTCCTCATATGGACCATTACTAACTCGTTTCTCACTCTAAATGAGAAGCACACATTTGGGGCTCTTTACATATGGAGAGCAAATTGGATTTCTATTGAAATGTGTTGTTGACATTGCAAACGATGAAAAGTCTCTCTCGCGCGCTCTCTCTCTCTTTCTCATTTCACTTGCACACGCTTTCTCACCAGCTGCTTATGCCCCAATCTGTCAAACGACAGCTAAAGCGCTTCCATAGCAGTGTGAGTAGTCTTTCTGATAATGTGCGCTGTGTGTTTGTGTTCAAGAATTGTGCATCAGCTGACCTCAACACTCACAAGTCCCTCAGCTCTCTCAATCACGCCACTATTCTGGCACCACGTTGCCAAGGTAACAGGGCAGATCGGTTTAGATGGATTGTTCAATAGGAGCAGTCATTGCAAAGTGCAACCTCTTCATTCCTCTTCCTCAAAATAACGTCAATCATTTTTATCTTAAATGGAAATGATTGTTTGGCCCGAATTACCCTAATTAAACTTTACCCCAAGTGAAGTGAAGAACCAGAAGAGTGCCAGCAAGCCAACATCTGTCACTGTAATGTTTTAATCCAAACCTCTGCCCAATATATTTCTCCTTCCAAGGGTTTTAGCCGTTTTAGACATACAATTTCAGGACAAGAATGGATTTAAGAAGGTCAGGAGGCGACAAATAGTGAACTTTTGCTTGAAGACTCCCTACAAAGAGCTTACATCTGCTCATATGAGCCGCTCTTTGGTCTTTGATCTGGTTCTGGTCTAATTGCTGGAGTCTAAAGGGCTCTGTTCCGCTCATGTGTGTGAGAGAGACAGAGCTAATCGAGTCTTCAGAGCGCTGCCAATCCGGTACACAGCCCTGCTCAGGATCGTTCGCAGTTATAGGGTATATTTCAAGAACCCATCAGTTGGAGTGAAGATTTATATGCAAATAAATGTTCTTCGCAATAAATCCTGTCTGTGAAAGAAGGAGGAGTTTGTCAGGTGGTGACCAGCGATAAACATAATAATTAAAATACCACTTAAAATGTAAATACAATTTTTTTTGAAGTGAAACCAGACACATTTCTCCCTCAGGGTTTAGCATAGTTGAGCAGAGATGCTTTAATGCTAGCATGAAAACCTACTTGAGGGTGCCAATACTTTAACAGTTTTCAACAAAAATACAAATAGTTGCATTTTACGGCACTGGGTCATGTAAACAATACTATTATAGTCTATACTAATGTTCCAGTGTACACAGTGCCGTCTGGTATTCATCTTAACTTTTACAAGCATTAGTTCCGACCAATTATTTAGATTGGACAAGAGGCATTCCATGAGTGCTGATGTAGACTATAACAGCACTGGGATGTTAACTAAATGTATCACTCAACCCCACTGGTGTTCTAATAATCATTAAGCTATGAACAAGCGCACTACCTGGTGTGTGGAACAAGAGATTCTACACAACACATGCTATTTTTCTATTCAACCGCAGAGCAGAAACTATTCTACAGTGGAATAATTAAAGACATAAAGAGAAACATGCAAGCTTTAAAAGACTGTCCACATACATTCAATCAGGACTGATACATTCACTCAGAAAAGTGAGTACACCCCTCTAATTTTAGCAAATATTTTAGCATATAGGACAATACTACAAGTTTATAGAAATGAAACTTGTATAGATTTTCTGTTCAGCCATTATTGTCGAAATAAGCTGGAAACAAAAGTGATGCAGCTGTGCATCTTTAACCATGCAAAGTCACATGTCCTATTTATTATGTTCATGTGTTTGTCAGTGGACAAGTATGTCTTCAGATCTGAGAACCTGTCTCCAGAACCCTATTGAGCACCTGTGGGGCATCCTCAAGCGGAAGGTGGCGAAGCGCCATATGTCTAACATCCAGCAGCTTCGTGATGTCATTATGGAGGAGTGGAAGAGGATCCCAGCAGCAACATGCGCAGCTCTGGTGAAGTCCATGCTCGGGAGGATTACGGCTGTGCTAGATAACGATGGTGCTCACACAAAATATTGACACTTTGGACACAGTTTTGACTTGTAATAAAGCGATTTCTAAAATGTGCGGGGTGTACAAACTTTTGTGAGATACTGTACAGTACAGAATGTTAGCAGAGCAAAATAACTGGTTAAAGAACCAAACAACTCATAATCTGTTGATAATAAATGTTATTTGTAGAACTGTTGATTGGTCAACCACAATCATCACGGAATCACCCTCTTGTCAAATTAAGCAATATCACACTCGAGGTTGTGCTGTTGTACTGAATATCAGCACAGCTGTGTCTATATCTAAAACCGAATCACAGTTGTGCTGACATTCACTGCAACAGCACTTCCTCTCGTGTGATATTGCTTAATTAAATAATAATGCTTATTTAAGCAGTCAGTGCTTTGCGTTGTTTCTACTTGTAGCTCTATGTACAGTATATGACCCAATTCAGCTTGGATGGTAGCAAATATGTTAACCAGGTTCACCATGGGTATGACACTGTATGTCTCACTGTGAAGTGGCAACAACACTGACATGCTGCATGATATGCCACAGAGTAGAAGGAAAAATAATAATGATAAAATATAACACATTGCAGTTATAATATTATTGTATCTAATGATCCTGCCAGCTATCATTTAAATCAAAGGATTATGCTATATTAATGCACTTATTGTAGTACATAGTTTCTATAGCAACAGCACATCAATGCTGGATGCTTCACATAATCTTGGCTTAATGAAGCCATTAAAAAAAAAAAAAAGTTAACAAAGAAAAATATACCATTCTTGTTTATGGTGAAGCTTCCTATAAGTAGACACTTACACATTGTTTGTGCTTTGTAAAAGTTGAAGGTGCTTTTGTTTTGCTTATGTTCTGGCAAAAAGGGATATATACTGTAGCTTGCAGTTTCTTGGTAACATGACCTGCTGCTTTTGTGTGTGTGTGTGTGTGTGTGTGTGTGTGTGTGTGTGTGTGTGTGTGTGTGTGTGTGTGTGTGTGTGTTATTGAATTCAAGAGGCTTCAATGGCTGTTTAAAGCAGCTATGATGAAAGTGAGAATCACAAATACTTAAAATTGTTCTGAACATACTTCTATATTCGTTTACAAAGCGGATTAATAAAAAAACAAAATCAGTGACAAGTTGCTGTGAAAGAAGAAAAAACGGTTCTGGGTGATACTCTCATTCACACCACACTACATGCGCTACTTATTGTACTCATATTCGCTCTCCTTTTTTATTATAATAACAGGCCCCATTGCGGTTTATTCCCCAAAATTTGAAATTGCATTGTCTGTAACACTTACCAAAAAATAAAGGCAATAAACAGTTAAACCGATAGGATCAGACTGAATACAAGTACCATATGGCGGACCGCTTTGGGTTGCTGTGTTTCAGATTCCTAAATATCCACTGTACCTGCATGCTGTGCTGTCACGACTCAGTGCACCAGCCTACTGCAATGACACTGCCATCAATCACATTAACATAAGAGCCACTGAATAGAAAAAAAAAAAAAAGAGAGAAATCTCCAAGGTTTTGCGCCCATCAGCATTAATTGCATAATTATCCACTTCATTAAAACTGTAATATTATACCTGGAGTTCAAGGTGTTTGCACCAGATATTGAGGAAAGCTACTAACAAAACCCAATCGTGTATTAACACTGTAGTAACTGCAGAAAGCCCAGTGCCACACACTGTAAAGTAGAGTGCACATGCTGCTGGAACTCTAGCTCACCTTGCACAATGATGTGGACTGATGTGGTTCTGGGCTTGCTTTTGGTCTGAATGGCGCACACGTAGAGTCCTTCGTCACTCAGGTTTATGTTCTCGATCTTAATGGTGAACTCGTCGCGGTTCAGGGTGACCAGGCTGACTCGGGGATCCACGGACCACTTATCCTCACCGGTGTACAGTATACTGGACCTGTTCAGCCAGGCTGTGTGCGTCACCACATCACCTTGAGAACAACTGCATGAGAGAGAGCGAGAGAGTGAGAGAGAGGAAATTACAATGTTATACTTTTGCATAGTGGAAACGGATAGAGATGAATATGAATGTAAAAATTCTTAAACATGTGTCACGGTAAAAACATCTGTTCCCAATTCTTTAATTTAATCTACATAATACTCTTTAGCAATTAATTCTTTTTTATTATTATTTTTTAAGTAAATCATAATTTTGTTAAGGAACATACTCAAACTACAGTAACTGCATAATGAAGATCAAAGAGCTCTCAAAAACAACTCAAAGACAAGGTCAAATCAGGGTTTGGTTATAAAAGAAATCCTAAACATCCCACAGAGAACCATTTAATCCATCCATCGATTTTCTATACTGACTATCCTGCACAGGGGGCATGGAGCTTATCCCTTATATAGCTTATAACTCAAGGCACAAGGCAGGTTGCAGCCTGGATAGGGTGCCATCCCTTTGCAGGGCGCAAACACACATACATGCCTAATCATATGTACACTAGGGGCAATTTGGAAATGGCAATCAGCCTACCATGAATGTGTGAAGAAACTGGAGAACATGGAGAAAAACCCAACAAGCACTGGGCAAAGACAACACACACACACACACACACACTGACTTGAGATGAGTTTCAAAACCCCATCCCTGCAGGTGTGAGGCAATAGTGCTAACCACTATGCCAGCATGTCGCCAATATTAAATTCATTATTTAAAACATGGAAAGAAAACCATAACTCTGCTTAGAAGGCTGTCTGTGATAACACAAAACCCATGATGTATGCACAAACCAGATAGAATTATACAGTAAAGGGTTTAATAATAACAAAAACAATCACAACAAATTCATGAGGCAACTACTATGGCAAACGAGCACATAAAAAAAAAAAAAATAAATGTAAAAAAAAACCGAGCATGATTGAAAACATAACTACCAGACAAACGTTTGGACACACCTTCTATTCCCATGGTTTTATGTCTTTATACATTCTAATGCTGAAGGCTTTTAAAATAAGCAATAATCTCCCTTGAACAGTTGATATTGAGATGTGTATGCTACGTATGATCTGTAAAGCCTCCATACCAGCTCTAATCTGAGGTGCTGCTAATTGGTGATTTTCTGCAGCTGGTAACTCTAAATGAACTTCTCCTCTGCAGAGGAGGTAATGTTTGGTCTCGCCGTCCTGGGATGATCTTAATGAGAGCCAATTTCATCACGCTGCTTCATGGCTTTTAAAAATGCACTTTACAAGAACTATTACAGAACAGCTGACCTACGTGTCTTAAACTAAGGATTGACTGTTGTTGTTATTTAATTCATAGTTCCATATGTGTTATTTTATAGTTTTAAAATCCCTAGTATTGCTAAAGAATGCTAGAAAATAAATCATTAAAAGGAAAAAAAATCATTGAACTATAATTAGAAGGTGTGTCCAAACTTTTGACTGGTATCGTATATGCACAATGTGGCATGGTGGTGTAGTGCTCAGCACTGTCGTCTTGCACCTCCAGGGTCCGGGTTCGATTCCAGGTCAGACTCGATTCCCGTCTCTGTGTGCATGGAGTTTGCATGTTCTCCCCGTGCTTGGTGGGTTTCCTCCGGGTACTCCGGTTCCCTCCCACAGTCCAAAGACAGGCAGATTAGGCTAACTGCCATTCCCAAATTGCCCTTAGTGTATGAATGAGTGTGTGAGTGAGTGTATGTGTGTGTGCCCTGCAATGGATTGGCACCCTAAGCCTCGTGGGATGGGCTCCAAGTCCCCCGTGACCCTGAATAAAGGATAAAGCGGTATAGATGATGAGTGAGTGAGTGTATATGCACACGGTCGTAAAATAATAACAAGCCGCACGTGACATAGACGATAAACTGAACCAGTAGGCAAAACAATGAACAATGAGCGGAGGAGAAAATGACACCAAAACAATAACAAAACCATGAAAAGAATTCAAGACAAATGATATGTAAGAGATGGAATCCGTGAAAAAATTGGTGAAAAAATCTACAAACTACAAAGGAAAACAGAGAAATGTTATGGTTTTAAATAGTAAATATTTATACTATATTAATTTCTGCCCTCACCTAATGGGCTAATATGTGTCGTCGTATATATTCCCAGTAGAGTCCGTTTCAGTTCCACTACAATATGAAGGAAAATCACTCAGTGAGCAGAACGAACAGAGCCTCGACAACAGCATGATTTATTTGCTCAATATGTCTGAATCTCTTCCTTATCCAGGAAAGTACTGTACATCTACAGACTGAATATGTGCACCACTGGGAAGGCCTCTAGTCCTTTTAGTATTCACCAGACAAATTCCAACATTGATATTAAGTTGAGCATAAGTTTACCTAAAACTGAACAAGTTTGCTCATTAGGCCATGAATCCAGCCTTACACTTCTGTAATCCCCTTAACTTTTTATTTTTTTTCCAGAGCTACTATTTTCACAGCAAATGCAGTGTTATCAATAAAGATCAAATTAAGCATTTAATAAAAGTTCTTTCCCGGTTGGTCTCACACCAACAGATCTAGCTCCTACATTTTTTTCGAGCATAGAGACAAGGATCAATTCGAGACGATATGAAAGACGACTGTTTATCTGAACTATTTAACAACACAGACACCCGAGTACACAGAGATCGAAGCTCGAGCTCCTCCATATTTGTTCAAAGCGATGACCTCGGAAGAAAAAAAAAAAAAAACTTGGAATAATATTCAACATCCTCTCGCAGCTATATTTTATTGCAGACAATGCACTCAGTGCATATTATGGATACAGCAGCTAGGTGATATCTCTGAGAATGAGATGCTAATTACTTACAGGCTCATGCTAAATGAGAATAGGCTGTGTCTAATTACAGCTATTCCTAACAGTTAACAGCACAGCCCAAAGCAGATCCTCCTGCTAAATGATAGAGCTATTAAAATCAAAAGCAATCATGCATTTAATTGATTACTTGCCTGATTAGCCATTCAATAGAAGGCAGGGACCACTTTCAATAGTGCTCGCCTGTGTGTGTATGTGTGTGTGTGTGTGTGTGTGTGTGTTTATCTTGCTAAGGATCATGATCTAGTATTTGGCGATGCCATCCAAATTTTTATAACACTCGCTTTATTCTCATTAAGGTACATTATCTCTAGGACAAACCATAAATCATCGTACTTCATGGTGGTTCAATGATAAGTAGAGCGCTGAACTCTTTTAGTTTCCGCAGGGACGGCGATGAAAGAAGTGTGTCTCATTGTGGCTGTGCTTGGCAGGCAGCGATAGTCAAGGGCGTTTGTTATCTTGGGAGGCGAGATTGCAGCAACACTCACACAAGGGATAAAAAAAGAGAGGAGCTGAGATCATCTGAAAGATCAGATGTTTTCCAACAGTACTTTTTTTTCCCTCCCTAGTACAGTGTAGTTCGCGCTCTTTGGAAATATTAAACACATTCTCTTGCTCTTGTTGTGATGTTTGGACATCAAGTCATTTCCTTTCCTGCTTAGAAATGCATGGGTAAACCGAGCATCCATCATGTCTCCTCGTCCAGTGTAACGAACGCGTCCCTCGGTGGATGTAAGTAGCAGGACGTCGTCAGCGGAAGGATTTGCGGCTCGTAATAACTAAACAAAGGCTGCCGCAAGGTTGCGGAGCGGGACAAGGACCACTCAAAGGCAATGAGAGTTGACTAATAAAAAATGCAGAGAGAGAACAACCGTTGCATCTGTAATTTGACTAAACACAGGATGAAATGCACTCACAAGAATCAAAGCGCAATGCTCATTTTTCATGTGGACACAGATAATATGTAAATAATAGATAAGCCTGTTCTGCTCTTTGTGCTTTGTTTAATGTGCAACAAAACATGGCTAATATACTGTAGGCACAGCACAGTGTGTGTGTGTGTGTGTGTGTGTGTGTGTGTGTGTGTGTGTGTGTGTGTGTGTGTGTGCGTGTGTGTGTGCGTGTGCGGCTAAAGATTTATGCTCACTGCCCAAAACCCTTTATAAACTTTATACACTGCTGAACATACACTATAGGATTTTTATTT
>JAAGKR010001114.1:18269-29641 GCA_011419295.1 Clarias macrocephalus
GTCCAGTGTAACGAACGCGTCCCTCGGTGGATGTAAGTAGCAGGACGTCGTCAGCGGAAGGATTTGCGGCTCGTAATAACTAAACAAAGGCTGCCGCAAGGTTGCGGAGCGGGACAAGGACCACTCAAAGGCAATGAGAGTTGACTAATAAAAAATGCAAAGAGAGAACAACCGTTGCATCTGTAATTTGACTAAACACAGGATGAAATGCACTCACAAGAATCAAAGCGCAATGCTCATTTTTCATGTGGACACAGATAATATGTAAATAATAGATAAGCCTGTTCTGCTCTTTGTGCTTTGTTTAATGTGCAACAAAACATGGCTAATATACTGTAGGCACAGCACAGTGTGTGTGAGTGTGTGTGTGTGTGTGTGTGTGTGTGTGTGTGTGTGTGTGTGTGTGTGTGTGTGTGTGTGTGTGTGTGTGTGTGTGTGTGTGCGTGTGCGGCTAAAGATTTATGCTCACTGCCCAAAACCCTTTATAAACTTTATACACTGCTGAACATACACTATAGGATTTTTATTTATTTCTTTTTTTTTAAAACCAAGATCTTTGGTCTGTATTATGTATTATTGCTGTCTCTTGTGCTTAATCAGTCATACCATGTTTATTAAGTGGAGGAAATGTAATTCAATATATTAGACTTTATTTTAAAAACTTTGCAACAAGCTCTAACCGGTGTGGAGAAGGAGGGGAAAAAATCCAGTTAACAAAGGTAGTCAAAAACACCTTGTTAAAGAGAACTGCCAGACAAGTTTGAGCTAACAGGACATCGATGGCAACTAACATACTGTAGGCTCTTATTACAACTGTGGTGATCACAAAATGGCGAGGTATGGGGACATTGAAGAACTGTGAAGAAACCCAGAGATTCACTACATAACTGGGGATGCTGACGCTCTGCAACACGCCCTGCACATTTGGTGATTTAATTTAGAACAAGCGGACCACGGGCCGGATCCGCACCGAGTTCCAGTTCCGTCTAGACCCTGATGTTTTTCTAATAAATGCTAATGATTAATAAACCACTTTTTCCCCTTGAGGTGGGGACGGCTATACGCTCATCACTCAACAGAGCCAATCAATGCAATAATTTTACAGTGTGTAGACAGAGTGTGCAGAAGAAACAGAAATGAAAGCGCGACAAGGCATGGCTTACTCCACAAAAAAAGTAAGTAGACTATGAAAACTGACCCTTCGAAGATGAATGGACAGAGCAATACATGTTTGTTCTTCCTGCAGGAAGTTTAAAACCAGTTTGTTTCATATCCTTCGAACCAGTGGCGGTTACAAAAAGCAGTAATGTGAAGCACCACTAGGGCTGTAGATATCGAATATTTTAGTAATCTACCAAAGTATTCTACCAAAAATTTCATCGATTAATCGAGTAATCGGATAAAATGTACTTTTTAAATCTTCATTCCCACTGGTTTAGACTATATATGAGAAATTCTCAAGCACCTAATTACAGTCAAAATTTTTAAAAGTCCACAAATTCATATAAAATCATTTATTTTTCCTCGTTAAAAATATATATTGTCTCGATGCTGTTTCTAATGGTGTGACTCAAAACTACGTTAAATGATTAATTATCACCTGTCTTTCGGTTACCAATCCGGGAGGGGTGAAGATTAGTGATGGGTCAGTCATGACCAATTTGTTCTTTTTGACTGAGTCTTTAACATGACTCAGAACAACGAGTAGTCTCAGAGAGACTTGATTAGTTTATTCTCTACTGGGCGATAGGTTCAAAAGAACGAACGACTCGGACCGCAAGACTGATGAGAAGAACCGTTCAATTCTGTTTCCTGTGTAATGCACTGCATAGCATGTATGAGCGCCACATGACAAAAGAACGAACGACTCAGACCCGAAGATATGATGGTGAGCTGCTCGTTCTGTTTATCATAATATGTCCTTAGCTGCATTGTAATATTTTCATTACTGGAACTATAGCCAAAATTTGTGTATGACGTGGTGGGGGTCTGTTTATTGAAAATCTAACATTTTATTTTATTCCTGATCAAAAGGACAAAATGAATTAAGTGACAAAAAATGATTTGTTCATTTTGATGAACAAGGTTCAAAGAACTCAGAATCACTAAAATGATCCAAACTTCCTATAGCTAGTGAAGACTATCATGTTCTTCACCCCTCCCTGGTTGGTAACAGAGCGAGAGGGGAGGGGTGTTAGCATCACCCCACACAGAGAGGGAGGGGAGGGGTGTCTGTGTGTGTCCAACCAGGGAGGGGTGAAGACTATCATGTGCTTCCTCTGAGACATGTGACACCAGCTACCTGAATCTTTTCAATGAGCTGCTCATATAGTGCCTGAGTGGAGAAAAGCGCTATCTGCCACTTCCGCTTGCGTGCGCTGACAGACAGCCATGATTGGTCAACGTCACTATGATTGATGTGAGAGTGCAGGTACGCTGCACTCTCACGCTGCCAATGCAAGTGTATCTACACTTTCATGAGAACAGCTATCTAATCGTATACTTCTCTGCTCCAAAAATCAGATAAAAAAATGTTCTCATCAATACATGGCATGAAGCTTTTATAGAACCAGGGCAACGCCGTAGCTCTAACTGACATTGAAAATCCATCGTTTTTTCCTTTTCTTTTTTTCCTTTTTATTTACCTTTAATGTTGTTGATGTTAGAATTATAAGCTCTCACAGGGAATGACTGGTCTCGTATCGCCTGCTAAAGTGGACATTATTCTGTTGTAGGATGAAATAAAAGACCCACAGTGGCCCTTATGGTTGCTCTGACTGGGGATCGCTTCTTTTTGGAATCTCCCCAAAGTGGGTTTTCAATGTGTGTGCATTGCTTTACATGATAATCATAAGAATAATAGGAAGTCATTGTCTGCGTTGAGAGCTGTTCTGATGTGAACCTACAGCATTACCTGAGCAAGTCTTGAAAGCATTCCAGCACTGTACACTTGGACAGATGCAGCAAATCAGCATAACCCAATAAATACATATATAATGAAATAATTCTGCCTTATAGTCCCTTATCAGAACAGACCAGACAGCAAGCCAATTTAATCCAAATGAAGTGTCTCCCCTTTCATCATGTTGGGAAGCATCTAAAAGGCACAGAGCAGGGAAACTAAGCATCCCGAATAAACAGCCTCAGCCCATTTTCTGCCATGACATGGTAACGTTCATGCATTATGAAAATATATTGCAGCGTTTCTCATCATGGGATGTGCTACTGCTCTCAGCCTGGCATGGGCAAGAGGAGTTAATTTTTAATGCAGTGTCATCAGTGGCTGGTTCAAAGAAGGTTTAACAATTTCTTTTCTGAAGGAGGGAGGGTCGGTTCTGTGACAGATTGAGATTAAATTTGCATGCGCATGAATGATGAAGAAAGCGCGCTCTTCAAACACAATGCACGCCATTAGAAAACCGGCGCTATTTTTAAACGGGTTTATAATAAGTTAAGCGCAATATTTTACACTGCTTCTTTTGTACTGTAGAGCAAGGAAACAGCTGTGGTGCTTTTATGAAATGTCACGCAGGGCACGCGCGTGTTCAAAAAGATTCAGACCACTAGAATGAGTCAGTCGACCTAAAAATATCCAGCAAATCCTGTGGAAATATAAGAAGGCATCAAAGTATGATTTAATAAATAAATAAAAATCTGTGAACACAATCCTTGCCTCGGTTGTGACATGGCCAAGAGACACCATTCATTATTAATCCGTCCTGGATGGAAGGATTGATTTGGCATCAAAGAGCAGCGGAGAAATAAATAGATGTAATATATAACTCCCAGCATAACCTTCACACAGCATGACTGTCAAAGCAAATGCGGCCATGAGAGCTTATCTTATAAATGTACTATGGAATGGATTGGAATGGCATGGAATTAAGGGAACGAAAGGGAGGAAGAGAGAGAGAGAGAGAGAGAAAAGAAAAACAAACATTTCAGATTTTACAGTAAACTGAATAAAGTCTTTTTTCAATGATAAGATTTCGAGATTTAAGATTCAAAGAACTTTATTAATCCCAGAGGGAAATTGCTTAAACTGGTCCAGTCTTCAAAAATGCTTTCTTTTTTCTCTCTCAACAAGTATTATTTCATCATAGCCTAATCCTAAACATTTTCCCAACAGGCCTAAATTCATGCCCAGAACGCAGAAGAATATGACCTTTGATGTCTGCTAATGGCAGGTTTTTGTAAGATGGAAGACAGCCGGAAAATAACTGCAGAAAGTCTTTTCTCTGTGATAAAGGAAAAAACTTACACTGCAAAGTGCAAGAAGTACAATAGGCCAGAGGTTTACATAAACCAAGGCTAAAGCTATTAGAGATAATCCATCTTATTTTATTTATTTATTTTATTAACTTTATTTATTTTATTTTTACAGTTCCGCACATAGATTTACCATTTTTTTCTAGCAAGTCGGTGTTTTTTTTTTTCCCTTCTCATCAGAGATAACTTCATTCAAATGTTTTACAAATTGATGCACTGACTTCCAAAAGCTTCTGACTGGCCATTTGTCATTAGGAGGAAGTTAATGGATGCACAATGGTGGCTTAAAAACCATACAGTACCAGTTTGCCCTTGATACCATAATGACGCCCAAGCACCTCCATGACCTCAGGACAAACAACAAACAAACAAACAAACAAACCAAAATAATCCCTGTGGATCGTCAAAGGGCCAAGTCCTCCTTAGAATCAATTTTTAAATGACTGAATAAACCGGAAGCATCTGTACAAACAACTTTATGCAAATATGTAGTGACCAGGGATAAGCAAAGTTTGTACTGAAAGCTTCAGCTGAAACCCTAGACAGCAATAAAGGAACTGACAAATAACCTGAAGGCATCGAGTACTAAATATGTACATCCACCATTAACTAAATCCTACATCACCCTGACTTGAAAAGCGGTCATGCAAGAAAGAACACCGAAGTCTAAGACTGGATAAATGAGTCCCAGACTGAAGTTTGCAGATGATCACCAGCCCTCTGAAGAAATGTTCTCTGGTCAGATACAAACAAACAAACAAACAAAAAGATCAACATTAAGTGCGGACCCAAAAATCTAAGGTTTTGAATGTGATGAATACCATTCCTCCTGTGGACAATGGAGATCGCAGCATCATGTTATGTGGGCGAGGAGTCGGTGCGCTTATAAAAAAAAAGAAGGAATTAATATAGATCAAATGTAATAACAACTGGGTTATCCAGTGGAATAATAATTCATATTGAAGCAAAATATTTAAAGACGACTAAGCAAAAAGTCTACCAAGTGTTTGATTCAGGTTTAAGCAATTAAATATCAAATGATGTGCTTTGTTTATACCCTAGGCTTCCTAAAGGCAAACATGTCATTAACTATTATTTTCTTTGTAACCACTTACCTACTAAGTGCGCCAGACAAACGAGTGTCTATGTAGGCACGTACATTTTTGAAAAGCATGTGATTTGAGGCTGAGCTCTGATTGGATCCTTTCAAATCATCCTTGAGGTTCAGCACTGTGCGCCCCGAACCCGCCCACTTTTGTTCTTAGTGAATCAATACTGTTTTTAAATATTCAGGCTCATGTGATTGGACCATTCTCAACGAGTCTTCCAGCACTTCTTATGGCAAGCGGAGTTGGATGAGTGAATGCGATGTGAGTCATGCCTTTATATTTTATACTAGTAGTAATGATAATCTAGTAGTAATGATGCTTAATCACCTGATAAATGGCTATTTACAGGCGAGTATTAAAAGTTAAATTTTAATTTTGTTTGTCCCCCCCCACAATTTTTTTTTAAGTTCAGGCCGCCACTGGGTATAAACATGCAAATACAGTGTTGTGTAAAGGTCTTGGGCCACACCTCATTTCTTTATCCAGCCATCCATTATATATACCACTTAGTCCAAATCACGGTCATGGTGGTAGCAGAAGAAGAAGAAGAAGAAGAGGTGCCCAGACATCCCTGTCATCCTGGGGGGTCCCTAACCGCTCCCAGTCCAGCTGAGAGATCCTGCTCCCTGGGTCCCCCCATTTCTTCATATTGAATTCAATTAAATTTAAAGAAAGAAATTGGAACAAATGTTTTATGAGACAGGCTGTAAAGTGCACACAGGTACAATTTAGCAATGTGTTGTATATGTACTGTAACAACCTCAGCAGCTACCTCATTTCCCTCTCGTCTGTCCCAACCACTCAGCATTCAGCATCACCAGTATACTAATTACCGTCCTGATCATCTGTCAATCATCTGCACCTGTTTCTCACTTGTTCAAATGAGTGCCAAAAAAGTCCTTCAGAAACTATTCCTCAAGACTACATAATTTTTTTTTTAATCCAATCTTCCTTGGGGCCAAAATCTCAAGAAATGAGGGGTGTTTCAAAATCTTTGCATAGTACTGTACAGTACATTCCAATCCTATTTGACATTACAAAGCCAAGAAATGAAGCTCTAACAAGGCCAGAGCCTCCATCAGCGTTTGAAAAACGCTGCACATTTTTTCGCAGACTATTTAATCCATGGAACTGAAACAGGTTTTAAAAAGTGCAATGTCTAATTTTGCACATTAATGCCTTTTTCATTCGAATTCTGAAGCTAATTCTTAGCAGGATGCCTCATTTCTTCATCGGAAGCAGTGCTTTTCCAGCTTAAGCCACTTGATGACATTTTATTAGCGTTCATTTTTTGGTCCCTTGAACAATGCCGTGTGGGTGATCTAGTTATTTCCTGTTAATAAAAATATATCCGTGGCACAGGAGGTGCCATGACTGCTCCTTCATTTCGAGACTTAACCCGTACTATCCTGTTGTTAAAGGAATACTAATGCAAACATTATGCTGAAAAGTATAACAGCCAGCACTCGCCATTAGAGTTAATCACAATGGAACGAGTGGCCACTGGTGCTGAATATCCGACTGAGTGAAAAGTCAGGGTTATTGCAGCTCTCCATGCTGAGCGCTTCTTTATTTCCAGCTCTAGCTGAAGCTTAATGTTAGACAAAATCCCATATTTGAAATAAAAAATACATAAATCTTATTTATTCACATTAAATGCAACCTGTAATAAAGAAAACATGATATGAACCCTTATCTTAGGGCTGGAGCAAAAGTATCTTTTTCCCCCCCTTTTTTGGTTATCTTGTAGATGTAGCTCGGGGAACCTGGTGGCTAATCTCGGTCTCCGAGAAGTCGTGTGCGTGTGTGTTTGTTTTTCTTCCCCAGGCTCTCAGGGGCAGGATGGAACACTTGTTAAGGGAATTGGAGTCTTCTCTACTGTTGTCTCCATTGGACGAAAACAATTGACATTGTCAGGAGTCACTGCTATCTTTTCCTGTTATATCCTCACACTCTCTCTCTCTCTCTCTCTCTCTCTCTCTCTCACACACACACACACACACACACACACACACACACACATACACACGCACACACGCAGTGCTCACTTTGCTCACTTTGTCTCTCCCATCACACTCTCATACTGATGAAAGGAAGATGAAAGCCCAGAACCTCTGGTATGAGTTTTAAAATTACTTTGTGTGTGCGTGCATGTGTGTGTGTGCTGCCTGTGCACGCTGTGCCATAGTTAAAGCAGTGTATAGCGTAGTAGCCAAAGCTGACGTGAATGAACCATGTTATCCTTTAGGCAGCCTCTCTAACACAAGGCCAAGCCACCAGAGCCATCACTCCTGGCCTGCCAGGATAAATGATTTACACACATACAAATGCATAGACACACACACACACACACACACACACACACACACACACACACACACACACACACACACACACAGGTGTAGCATGATGAATCTGACAGTCTGGAACAAGTAAACACATCTGTGGAAATAAACCTGACACCAGCGCTGGTGTTTGCCTATTAAACATACATGCACTTTCTCCTCATACTGAACAAAACACATCCTCTACTAGGTAAAAAAAAAAAACAACAAAAAAAACGAAACAATACAATAGCTATTTTTTTTCTACAACCATCAAAACTGTAGATAATAATTTCTTTAACAAGAAGCCATTTTTTTTCATCACAGGAATGAAATCTCCAGCACTTAGCTCTTAGCAGGTAGCTGTACGTGCCTTCGACGCCCAATCAAAGCTCAAGACCCTAATGATCATAACGCAGTGTACATCAGCCTCAGGCAACCCACGCCACAAAGATCTGCCTGTCTGCGCTGATATGTGTGTGTGTGTGTCTGTGTGTGCGCGATTACTAACAATAACCGTGATGCACCTATTATTATTAGAAAGTTCTTCAGGCAACAGTAGGAGTGATTTTTTTTTTTTTTTTATCACAGCACATACATTTCATACGTTTTTTTTTTTTTTTTTTTTGCAACTGTTTCTATAGGGGGGGATTTTTTTTTTAAACCGCTAACTGAAACACGACCTTTCGCAAATACTAATCGAATCAATTTAAGAAATAAATCTATGACCCCGAACCCACATTAGACGTGTTATTATATTATCCAGGACCGAGTCTCTTCCATTCCACGCTTCTCAGTGACATGTCTGGACACATGTTTCACTTTGCCAAACTTGTAATTGTGTTGTAATTGCATTTACAAAAAGCATGACAGTCACCTTGGCATGCACTTAACCATGGTGGGAGGGTGGGAGGGAGGGAAAAGAGGAAAAAAAATAAAAATAAAAAATTCTAAACAGTGAGAATATACTATCACGCAATTAATGAACAATTAGGTAATCGTTTGGATTCACTCAGCCAGATATGAAGTGTGACAGTGATCATCTGCAGCGAGTTCACCCTGATCTGGGGTCGGCCCGGCCTCCTGGCGCAGTGTAGCGCCCAGAGGATAACAGCTTAGCTCCAAATTACCTCGTCTTTTTTAGAGCTCTGTCGCACACATGAAGGTGCCCCGTGCAAATAAAACCCATTAGAATTCAACGTCATTGAGGAATCCTTGGGTACGTCTCTCATAAGAGGGCATACTGCAGCTCGTTAGGAGATCTGCCAGGGATTTAAAAAAATATTTTATATTTATATCCAGGTCTACAAATATAGTCATGTGTAAATGTAAGTGCCCCCTCTTTTAATCTGAACTGAAGCAATGTTGTACAGATGTGAGAGACTGATAAAGTCATACAGGAAACGATTACTTTTTAGGCTATTGAATAATTGGGGTTAGTATTGCGCATGCTGTCTTTTTTTTTTTTCTTTTTTTGGTAAATAAATAAGGGCATGGTAAATTTATACTGTACAGTATGTTGTTATTCGTCGGAGGTGGTGCTTGCCTAATACTAAGATCTGCTACATATGATTTTTATGTTTTTACACAAAGAAGCATAGAATTAACAGAGGGGGCGGCACGTTGGCAAAGTGGTTAGCACTGTGGCCTCACACCTCCAGGGTCGGGGTTCGATTCCTGCCTCGGGTCTACAGTATGTGTGTGTGTGTGTGTGTGTGTGTGTGTGTGTGTGTGTGTGTGTGTGTGTGTGTGTGTGTGTGTGGAGCTCACATGTTCACATTGTGCAGAGTGGGTTTCCTCTGGGAGCTCGAGGTTTCCTCCCACAGTCCAAAGACATGCAGATTAGGTTAAGCACCGTTCCCAAATTGCATGTAGTGTGTGTGGGTGTGTGTGTGTGTGCAGTGGATTGTCTTTCAAGTCTCCTGGAATAGGCTCCAGGCCTACCCCAGTATAAAGGGGTTATCACCAAAATGAGGATGGGTTTCCTGTCGAGGTGAGGTTTTTCCCTTGCCACAGCCACACTCTGCCTGATCATCAGGGACAGTCTGATCATTTCGATTTATACATATCTTACCATTCATTTTATATGCATTTTCCTAATTTTCATTTGATTAAGTAAAGCTGCTTTGCGACAATGACCATTGTTAAAGGTGCCAATTGAATTTAATCGAATTGAATTGAATGATATGGTGATTTTAATGAATTAAAATATAAATGATATACTGTAAAATAAATATATGCATTATACTGGAGAGCTGGTTGTTCAGCTGTTCCTTGGCTGTGTGTGTGTGCGTTTGTGTGTGTGTGTGTTTATTTCCTCAGTGTTTCACACAGTGGACATAAGGAGAGTTGTTTTCAAGTGGCATGCATTTAGAGTCTATTGCTATTGACTCTCAATAAGTTCAAAGAGTCAGTGCCAGTGTAGCTCAGTTATGGCAGAAATCATAAAAACATTTATTTTGGTCAATATTGAGATCATGATTATTTCAGACAACTGAATAGAAAAATGTTGTTGAATTATCTTGAACTTTAAGCATAAAGAGAGAGAGAGAGAGAGAGAGAGAGAGAGAGAGAGAGAGATGGGCAGTTGGGGTGCAGCAGTTCACAAAACTCACAGTTTACACTGTTTCACTGTCTTCTGAGTCATAGATCAAATATTTTTTTTGTTTTTTTTTTTCAGATCTGACAGAAAGGGAGACAAATTTTGCTTTCCATTTATTATTAATAGAACTTACAGAACACTTAAAGCATGGAACTTTCTGCAACTTGTTTTAAATTAGTCTAATTTTCAAATAAAATATTCAATATGAAGTTGTTAAACTAAAGTGCAACATGAAACATTAACTTTAATATTAACATTTTATAGGTCAGATACTGAGCTTTTTCCTTTAAACAGAAGTACAAGAAGTCCTCAACTTACAAACAAGTTCAGTTCCAGGAGCACGTTTGTAATTCTGATTTGTTCTTAAGTCCAACAAAGTAAGTCTTACACGCCATGAATTTACGATATAAAGCATACCAATTCACTTGACTAATAAATCTCTGTCCCCTTTTTCTCACACTGCCATCAGTGTATGAATCTCACACATCAAATGTAACGAAACGGTGTCTCTGCTCCTTTAAATTGCGAGGCGTCCAATCCTGAACGCCTTTTTGTCTGAGAGCTGTTTGGACTGTGAATTCTTTTTTGTTGAGGATTTTCCGAAATTAGGATTATTCACCAACAGGACAGCTTTAAAGGACATGTTTTAATTTTCATCACGCTTCCAGACTGATTAATTGAAACCAGAGAGGCCGACTCATTGATACACTTAAACTTTATATATTTAAACATACTATATAAACATTGTATATATTGTTTGATTTTTTTTTTATTGACTGTATATATAAGCATTGTAAGATTTATTTCTTTTATTAATTGTATAGACCAGACTGACCATAAAAAGTTCACACAGACAAAGAAATACCATAGGCACATATTGTATGATCACATGTTTTTATGGTTGTTGCATTACTAAACATTGAACTGCAAAAGATGGCTAAAATGCTACAGGTTTTAAAAGTTGGGGTAAAGTATGGTTTTTAATAGTTTTTTAGTAGTTTTAGTAGTTTCATACCCACAGTAGGGTGAGATCAACCAAAATCGTACTGACAACCAAAATCCCCCCCC